>VZTI01001040.1:723821-736084 GCA_013397865.1 Struthidea cinerea | reverse complement strand
CCTTTATTTTTTTGCCTCAAATATAATTATATTTGTTCAGTGACAATAATGAACAATGTTCATGGATGAGTCAATGGCAAGTTAATTTTTTGTGCCTTACAAAATTAGTAATTTCAAACCATTTAATTCTTTAAAAGGGACAGAGTCTCTCTGTTCCAGTGAGATACAAAGTAATTGCTTGTAGCACAGCCCCAGATACTGAGCTGCAAGCTATGATATTTTTCTACTTAGGGAGATTTTTCAGACACTCTTTTGGACTGAGATAGAGAGAGAGAGAAAGAGGGAGAGATGAATCGCCATATCAAACTCATCATGCTAAAACATGCATTTTATTTCACATGTAAACATCCTATATTATACATTTCATACATAATTTTGGATTTTATCATTGATTCCATATTAAGTTGCTTAGCAAATTACTATTTCAGTAAATGTCTCTTTTGTTCTCTTCATCGGTGTTGTCCAAAATACTCTTCTCACGACAATATATTGTTGGGAGGTGTCCTGTTTTGATGAGTTTTGTTGTATTTTGGTTTCAAGCCTTTTAAATTTTTCAGTATTCATTGTTGTGTATAAAATTATTTTCATTTAACAGCGTATAATTTCAATATGACTAAAAGAGTATAGAATATATAAAAAACATATACCTTTTGTTTAGATAACACTTAAAGCTTTTTCAAATAAAGGGAAGCATACTAGTATCAATTATATATTTTATAAAATTTATTTACTCTTTCATAAAGGATTAGTGAATCAGTTTTATATACTTCAGAAATATATCGTAGGAAAAGAACCTCAAATAGAGCACATTTTTAACAGTTTAAAATAAAAGACTTTGCTTGTCCAGCTCTTCATGTGAACCCAAATTAGCATTCTGTGTTCATCTTGAGCTTGGATAGATTTGAAGCCTTTCATGTCTAAAACCGCATGATCAAGGGCAAAATCTTTTGCTAGCACTGGAATCTGGAGGGGGAAACAAGACACGCACACATGGCTTTATCACTGTGTGTTTTACTGCAGAGACCATGAAAAAAATCTCCATTGTGTTTTATTTAATTAAAGCACACTGCCCCCTTTTGAATTTCTTTTTAAGAAAAAATAAATCCTTGCTCATTAAAGATGTAGAGACCTACGATATATAGTCTCTTGCCACAATGCTAGCTTTAACTATACTTTAAACAGCTTACAAATGACAGATCCTATATAAAATAATTCGATAGTCCCATAATTAATTCAATTGCGGGAACCTTGCCTGGGTAAGAATCCTGTTTGAATATTGTCCCTCATGAAAAATTATCTTCTGATTAGCTTGGATTTTCACTAGCAGGCAATGTGTATGGGAATTACAGTGCAACACAAATGCATCTTTCTTTTAGTTTCATCTATGGTTTCACATTTTTGAAATTATTTACTGAAATTTTGTATGAAGCAGAATCATCTACTGTATGTATTAAATTCATCCATTCCAATTGGCTGTCTATCAAAAATTGCAAATAGATTGGGCCTGATGTTAAACACATTTGATCATGAGCACTTTTTAAGTGAAATTTGAACTTGTAAATCATGGTGTAATTCAGGTGGAATAGGAGGGGCAAAATTTAAAAAGATAGTAGCATGAAAGGCAAATGTAGTGGAGAAGTGGAGAGAGAGGAAAAAACACTGAGAGAACAAATATTACAGTGAAGGAAGAGACTGCAAACTTACTATTTATAATATATTCATTGTGGAAAAAAAACTCTAAACTCTATGTGTGAGTAGTTCCGTACACATGCACATCTCAAGGAAATCAGGTTATCTATCTTAACCAGTAGAAGAATTATCTTTATGTAAAAACAAAACTAATAAAAAACATGGATAAAAATCAATCTGAAATATTCATATATGAAGAATAAAATTCCACAGCAAATTCACTAGAGTTACATCCAAAGGAAAAGAAGTGCAGCAACTTACCATACTTTTGAGAATGCAAAACATTTTTCAGGATATAAACCTTTGTTAACACTTTATTGCAGAGAAATTCAAGCAATTACACAAAAATTTTAAAAATCTTAATAATTTCTGATTTTTCTACTACTATGTCAAGCTTTGAATAAAATCTATGTAAAAATTTCAAGCAGGTTTTGAGCAAATATTGAAAATAACCTCTGACTTGAAAAAGTTACTTGGAACTTAATCTTTTATTTTGAGCTTTTTCACATTATTTTCTCATACTATTTGTCAAGTGACCACAGTTGAGTTATGTAGTTATGTCTGCAGAAAGCTAATTTAGCATGACTGTTTGACAGAAGTGTAAACACACATTTTATTGCTTTCTGCAGTAAATAAAACAGAAACTGATCATAACATTGTTAATTGTCCAAAATAGAAACACATTTCTATTTTCAATAAGATTAATTCTGAATATGCAATATCACTCATTCAATAAGACAATTATTTTCAAAAGGATATGAATTTTAAATAATAAATGTACACTAACAGATATATAGAATTTAGAAACATTTAGAAAATTTTTCCATAATAATTATTATCTAAGAATAGAACCCACAAAGTCACTGAGGAAGTTTGCAAGGATGAGAACGTTTCAAGAAAAATCAAAAGACCCCATTCAACATTCCATCAGTGTCAGCACCCACAGTCACTATGACTTTTCCTTTACCATACCCTTTGACTGTAGAAGTGCCTCTCTAAGCCATGCTCCAAAGGAGCCATAGAAATTCTGTGCAGTGTGCTTCATTAATCCGCTGAACTTCACAACACCTATGAACTTCACAGGGGACATTTTTTATGATAGTTATTTCATAGTTCTCATCTGGGCATTTTACCTTCTGACCTCCATATTTCAGGAAGATCTATGGAGAGGGTATCTGTGTTCCTGCATGGTGTTCCAATGGCTTCAGTGAAGATTGAAACAAGTGTCACCATGGGTCTAACAGCAGGTGGACTGTAAAAAGGAACAAATACTAAACCAGGATAATTGGTAGACTCGCACTCTAGAACATTCTGATTGAAAAATTTCCTACCTCCCTTCAGGCATCCTGGATGTACAACTATCTCATATTTTGATAAGGAAAATACTTTAAAAAATCTGGCCAAACTGGATTGGATAGTCTGACAGTATTTTTTTGAGAGACTGTGGTACTGAGAGTCTTTGCCAAGCATATGTAGCATTAGAGGCAAAGTGGTTTTTGTGGGGATCTCTAAGTGAAGACTAATAAGGAGGAAAAGCATGGCTAAGCACTGGTCATTCTTTAGCACTGAGTGGCAATAAAACTTGAAATACTTTCACTGTTTAATTCTGTAAAGCACTGGCTAGAAAAAGCAGAGCGTAGAGACTGGAAATGGAAATACTTGAGAAGCCATGAGCTTAGATGCAAACCTCAGCACAAGTCTAATATCCTTCATAAATCTTCCTTCCCCTAAACAGAAAAAAATTAAATGGCAGATAACCAGGAGTACTCTAACCCAGGATGGGATTCACCTTCACATACCTGTTCATTACTTTCTATCCAGCACTTAGGGCTGTGTGGCTCAGTGTGTATCATTGTAAAATTGAAATGCAGATAAGCATAACAGAATTTAGGTCTGTTAATTTATTATGCTTGTTTCAGAGCACTCCTTAGTAGCTACTGCAAGAATAAGAGGGAGGGTAGGCTACTTTGCTGATTACTGCTATGCTTCTACCTGGTTAAACAGGCCACATTCCTTATTGCACAGTTTGAGCATCTTTTCTTTTAGTTTATCTGCCAAGATGCTAGTGGTAAACCACCTTTGAATGAAAGCTGTATTAGATCAAGACTGACACTTCTGTATTTTTGTCTTTGGAGTCTTGCCCTCATTTCTCACATTTGATACATATACATGATTTTTTTTGTCTCACAGCGTCCATGTCCATCTGTTGCAGTGGCATCATGCCCAGCATTCACAAGTTGGTCAGATTGCTCACTATGATATAGCTTGTGATAATTCTAGGGGAACAGTCTTTCAAACACTGGAATTCCCTCCTCTGAAAGACAAACAGAAGGATCAGTTTTGCATGACTCATTACAACGTCACACCCATCAGCTTTACTCCAGCATGGACCAGCTGAAGAGAGGAGAACAGGAGATACAGGCTTCTTGGGCACTGTGACAGTGAAGGGAAAGTATGCTTTACTTGGAAAAGAGATGCTTTAATTCACATGAAGGCTTTATTTTTCTATAATAGGAGAAGAACTACTGCAGACTTAATTTGTGATCCACATGCATATGAATTGGAAATATCACTTACACCTCAGCATCACCCTTCACCATAAAGGTAACTTTCAACACAAGGCCCCTGCTGGATGTAGAGATTGTGATATTTGGAGTTCCAGTTTGTCAGCAACAACAAATAGTATTTAAGCAAGTAATGACTGTTTTTTTATGTGTGTGATAACTGGGGTGAGTCCCCAGCTGCAAGAGATGAACACAATCATATGAAATTAGCAGAACTGTAAGTTATTTTACTATTTAGGATTATATCCCTTCGTATAAGGTTTTAAAAATGTTGGGACCATAGGACTTGTCTCATCAGCAAAACTGAGTGCCAGCTTGAACTCTAAGGCAATTGCAGAGATATTTAAAAAGGAATATTTTTTTTTATTGCGTCAAACATTCAACTGAAAAGAACGCTAAGAACAATAGCCCTTGTTATTTTTATTTTATATATTTTCCTTGCTAGTGTTTTTCAAATATCTATGTTGAATTTACTATGTCTGTAAAAGCAGCACAGGACTGTATTGATTTATAGAAATACTGATTTTAGGGAAAGAAGGAACTGTTATGATTACCTAACCTAAGCTCTCGTGTAACACAAGACTGAATGATTCATGTTTCAAGACAATGCTTGAAGTTTCGCTTGAAGTAAATCCTGCCCTTTCAGTTTATAAAACCTATGAAATTCTAATGGATCTAGATTTCTGTACCAGTTATGTATTGACATGTGAAGAGAGAGGAAATAAACTTTTGAAGGCTCCTAGGCAGTAAAGAAAGACAGAAATAAATCAATTGTAAAAAATTACTGAAGTGAAAATGGCATGCAAATTCACACAATTTACACAGGGCTATAAATGGAGCAGATTCTTTTCTTGCAAAAGCAGATGTAACACAAACATACAGAAGATCCCTTGCTTCAGTAATTAAGGAAGGGGGAAGGTGAACAAAAATTTGCAGGACCAAGAAATAGACTTTTCAACTCCTTGCCTAAAATTCCAGTGACTGAATTGATAGAGCAATATTATTTAAATATGGCAGCAATTTTTTTTTTAATCTGATACATAACTGTATGAGGATTTTTAATTATACTAACACGAATTTCTTAGATAACAAGTATAGCCTATCGAAGAATTAGTGCCCATTTAATCCCAGGCAGAATTTGGCCTCATAATGAAAGATTTTATGCAAACCAGTCAAAATTAGTCAAAATTTTGTCCTCTTAGTAGAAATTAAATTCTGTTTTAATGCTTCATTATAGTCTATAATTCTAGATTTACTACTGCATATTGAATGATCCCTGAAAACAAACAGAATAAAGGAATAAGTCAGGATTTTAAGAGTCGTCTTTGTATTTTGGACAGACACAATTCTCATGCACTCTATAACTAAATACGTGCTTAGCTGATTCATAAAAATTGCGCTGTCTTCTGAAAGAATAAAGGTGTAAGGATATTAAAGCATATTCTGTCCCTAGACAGTGTCCAAATCTGGGAAGTGATCTTTTTTTTAATTTAAAAAATATTTTTTTTATTTTTTTTAAAAATATATTTAAAGTAATGTATCTTAAACATTCACTGCAAAGTCCTGTTTGTGGGAAGAACTGCACCTTTATAAGAATTTGTCTTTTCTAATGTTATATCTTCCATGTGGTAGACTTCTTCAAAGTATTAAAATCCAAAGCTGTTACAATGGCTTCGATGCCTTAGACTGAAAACTGAAAATAAAACACAAGTCATGGGGACAGAGAAGGAGAAAAGATTCTGGAGTGAACTGCTCATGACAAATGAAAATGCTATTTAAAAATATTTTTATTGTCCTGACTCAAATTGCTATTGGCTCACTCAAAAATATTTCAGTACATTCATGCCTTTGACCTTCACCGGCCAAAGAGTTGCCAGAAGTCAGCTCTCTCAACCTATTCTTCTGTGTCTGTTGTGGTGACTCATCTATTCAGGATACACCATGTTAGCATACCATTGTTGATGCAGAGATACACATCCTCAGAATAACTTCTCTTCCCTCTGAGTTCTGATAATGCCCACCATTAGGGAAGGTGGAAGACAAGCACTACTTTTTTGAGAAAATGATTCGTTGCGAAAGCCAGCATAGTGAAGGTTTCTGAAATTCTGTGATGGACCCAGAGACATAAAGCACTCACTACTGAATAAAGTTTCTGCTCAAGGGAGAGATATCACAGACACAAACACATATGTGCTCAGCTTTACACGTTCAAATAGCTCTTAAAAAGTGATTGGTTCAACTGTATTTTGCTAAGACTGAAAACATAGTATAGACTATGCCTCTGGAGACTGTTTTTCCATAGATGAAATCCTGAACTATTTCAATGTTCCTAAAGATATTGCTTTATCACGCTGGTGGTCCTGGAACTTCTGAAAGATATTGTTAACTCCGCCAGGCAAAAAAAACCCCCAAAAAACAAAAAAACAAAAAAAAAAAAAAAAAAAAAAAAAAAAAAAAAACACCAAAAAAACCCCCAAACAACTATATCAAAATAGCTAAAAATACATATTCATAGATCCATTGTTAAGGATCAGCACTAGTTCCCATCTCATCTATTGCTTCAGGATATGAAAATCAAGTAGACTTTTTGAGGTCTTTCAATTCAATCCGAAAAAGAGATGTTGGGATTTTTAAAATTCTATTTAAGCCTGAAATAGTTTTCTTTCTCTTGATTTCACTCCAAATCATTGCTACTACAGTCAGAATTTTAAAGGCAGGATGATAAATGAGAGTATCTGGGGGTATGTTTGCTGTTTCTTTACATTGCTGAGTTAGAGAAGGTGCATCTCAGATCACCCTTAAAAAGAGCTTTGTCTATAATGCATTAAGATTTGCTTCCTTTTGCTTTTTAATTATGAGACAACTAAAGTGACCTGTAATGAAAATTGACACCATCCTGTTTCTAGAACACATTAAGTTTCTGTAACACCTTGCAATGACAATGCTTCTTATTTTTCCCCGCTGCTGTTAAAAAGTCCATTCACTCGTGCTGGCATTATTATTATAAGCCTTTATTATATTTCTCCCCTCATCTATCCTTCAGTTAATAAAACCATAGGTGGTAATTCACAGTGTTTGTGTCCCATTTCTGTGTACAATATGTGTGTAACTGCAGTGGTGGAGGGAATAATCAATGGACATTAACTATGTTAAACAAGAAGCATTGTATCCGCAAGCATGAGCCGCAGATTCCCACAGAAATTCTCTAAATCAAGTGTTGAGTAGATTTTTGTCTTCCTGGCTATTTTGTTATCTCTGTTGTAAGACCCTTGGTTTTTTTTGGCAGTTCTGAACAGATATTGTGATAGACACCATGGTAAACAGCTCTCTTATTGTATTTTGTACTAGGATATTGAACATTTTCCTGAGCAAAGTGCAATGTGATGCCAAGTATTTCCATCCCCTGCAGCTTCTTACAAAGGGAACCAGTCCACAGCTTGCTAATAGAGATGGAGGAGCTCTTCCTCGTAAGCTTTCAAAATAATCCATTTTAAAAGACTGTTTCAGCATAATAAATGCTTGGTGACTTGAAATCCCAGTGGGTTTTGAAGAAACAAATACTGTACTGTATATGTTGAATCTGTACAATTTGAGCTCTGCACTTGAAGTACTGTAGAGCCGTCCTTGCACTGATAATAACAGCTTTTTCAGGAACAAAAGAAATAATCTATAGTTACAAATAAGAAACCGGAATCAGCTCTGATTTAGTAGTTCTTTATACACACCATGCTTTCTACCATTATTATAATTGGACATATCAAACATATCCATTCCAGTGATACAGATGTATGATACACAACGGAGGAAAAAGAAACGTGAATTAAAGAAACATTGTGTTTGTACCAAGCTTATGCTGTTTAAGTATTGAAACCATGGTTGAAGTTTAATGGCTCTGTGTGAGGCTCTGATTTTTTTTTCCCTCTCTCTTTGTTAGGTTAATTCAGCTTCAATAACAAGTCTTTTCTGTCCTGCTACCAAATACCTCCAAATGTACAGCAAGGGAAACTGGCATTTCAAATTAAGGGAAACAGTGAACCAAAACAAGAACACAATAAAAGAAAGAGCAGGGTGATACATGTAAATGATGTACTCACTGGGAACTAACAGTGGTAGCTTGCAGTGAAGGGATTTAGCTCTCTGTTAATTCAACTGATAGGGAGACAGGCATATTTGGGAAGAGTCTTGGCCAGATTCCTTAAGCTTACAAAAGCTTTCGTGGTTACATCATCGGGGGTAGGGGGCCTTGGGATTTTTAAAAAATGTGTTACTGTAGTTAGTCTGGTAAAAAAAAGAAATAATTCACTTTAATATGATGGCGATACTCAACTTCATTGAAATTAATCTTTTAATAATACTAATCTATCAATTGAAGACACTTGAAGTATTTTCATTTCAGCAGAATAAAGGGTAAAACTATTTCCCTGTAATTTTTCTACCAGTAGTCTTGTACAGTTCATTTAGGAGCCCAGCAGCAAAGATTTAGGGTACAAAGTCTGATCAAGAGGGAATGTATTCGCTGGCCTGCTTACTGCGTGCGAGTTTCTTCTGCATAGTAACTGCCTATGGTACCATACTGGAGAGGGATTAAGATGTTTTATATTCTGTGTGTGCATTGGAGAGGATGTGTTTTACCTAATCTTGTTTAGCCACCATGCAGACAGCTTTGAGGATTTTTTTTTTTTTTTTATCCCAGTATCCTTTAAAACCTGCAGATCTTTGGAAAGGGAAGGTATTTCCATTTCTTTCGTTTGCTTTTCAAAAGTGCAGAGCTTGGCCTTTATCTTGAGGAGCAAAGAGGAAAATAGTAAGCATAGCGCCCCCGCCTACAGGCTTGGTACTTGTTAAATGTTTTGGTCAATTAGATGTAGGTGGGAAATTCTGCTCTCAGAAATTTGTCTTCATTTTTTGTATGAAAGCAAAATAATATGTTCTCAAGTTCTTTGATGCTAATTGAATAAAACATAGGTCTACAGATCCAGTGTCCTCGAAAGTATAGCAGATGTTCATTGCTTTGTCTTCAAACAGCCATGTCTGGCTTGTTTTTCAAAGCAGTGTCTTAGTGTTGAAGGACTGACTGCTGCCTTTTTTTGCAAGGTGCTGTGTGCAGGCAGAGGTAGAAAGAGAAGGAAGAAAGCAAAATGATCACCTGAATGGATGGGATTATCTTTGAAAGAGGAAATCTGTTGCCAGTGTCTGAGATCTTTGAAAAATCTTCAAATGCACCACAACTATTTGAGCAAGGGAATGATTGCACACATGCCCAAGGGGTTTGCAGGGATTGAGCAATATCAAGGTAGCAAGTTAAAGAACTTGAAAGTTTGGAAGGATGCTAGAGGGCTACAGATGCACTAAGACAATATGATTATTAGAAAGCAAAAAGAGTGTTTCTTGTCTCTTCTAGGTTGCTACTACCCCAGTGGGTTTTTTTATTATTCTCATACCAGATTCTCACATTTTTAATCCTTCCTTGGGACCTGTTCTGCACTTTTGTCACCCTCAAATCCCTCCCAAAAATGATAGATGTGAAAAGCTACTGGACATGATAGATTACAGTGTTAGAAGAAAGGAGAATTTACAGATGTCTGGATTTCATGGATTATAGGCACTTAAATGAGAAATGGCACAAGCCCAAAGAAACCCAAATGATGTTGTTGGGGGCTTCCTGGGTAGTAGAATTTTTCAAGGCCAACATCCCAACAGTAGGTACCCCCCCTACAGAAGACCAGTATCACCTAGGTAAGAGTAGCAAAAATTTGGGGATGAATGTAGCAAAACTGGGATCAATAGAGAAAAGATAGTTAGGGGTGGATTTTTTGGATAAGATGAAGTGGAGAAAGGTAGGTTGAAGGGAAGAGGAAGACCAAGTAAAAGGGAAAAAAAAAGGATAATAAAGCATACAATAAGTTTCATTGACCCTATTTAAGTGGGCTTGTCAGCAAATGTTGAACTTGCTGGGGAACGTTTATAGACTGGAGATATTAAAAGAGCAGCTATCCAAAAATTATTGTCAAACAGTCTTTTGTTTTTTAGGTAAGTACTAGATTAAAGCTGCAAAAATGAGTTAAAGGTCTCTCACCCCATGTACATTGTCCTGATGTTTGTAACTTCTCTTAGATTTAGTTTCTGTCTTAGCAGATGCAGATTGGAGGTCCACCTGTTACTCTGGTTGAGTAAGGTCTACTTCACCTGAAAGATTACAGTTGAAACTGTTTGCTAAGTTGCTGACTTATTTCAAGAAAGTTCTCTTACTATGAAGTCATTCATCTCTGCCTTTTATCTAAACACTGAAAAATGTAAACTTTAGAAAGAGATCAATTCAAGAGACAAATTCTATTGAACAGGAATTAGTGAAATCCCAGATAAATGAAGGCTGACAGTGGTGTGAAGTTACAGTAAGAAAGTTGCACTGCATGCTAGTAAAACTATGAAAAAGCTATTGAAGGGAAGAGCAACATGAGGGAATGAAGAGGGAAAGCCACAAGCAAGATTAAAAATGTAGCAAGAGAAGAGGACTACAAGTTCTTCAGTTTCAGAAATGAACACAAAATAGTGTTTTCAGTCTGGAAAATAATTGCCAAATAAGTAAATCCAGTTTTACAGCCCTACAGTCATATCCTAATTTCACTGTCATAATGGGTTTAAGCTCAATACCTTTTTTTTAACAGAGACACTTTCAGTCTTATGCCAGTTGTGGGTGGTGAAACACTGAAATAGAATGTCAGGAGAGATTGTGGTGTATTTGCTCTTCAAGACACTAAAAACCCAGCTGGACAAGGTTCCCAGCAAACTGCTCAAGCTGCTCTTGAGTTGAGTGGGGGTGTTGGATTATATGGTCCCAAGAGTTCCCTTCCAACCTCAATAATTCTTTGATTAAAATTTGTTATGCCTTTTTTGTCCTCATTACTCCTACCATTCCAGAGCAGTACAAACACAAATGAGTTTATGGTTCCTTTTCTGAAATAATGCTCGTGTCTATTTTTTTTCTGAGTTGTGTCAACAGAGAGCAAGAACATCCCTCACTAGATTTATTTTGATATGTTAACAACTAAGCTCTTGTAAATTCCTGTCATACAACATGCACGGCACTAGCTTCATTGTGTGTGCATCTCTCCTCACTTTTAATTCCTCATTCCTACAAATGAATATAAAGTATACTAGCTCAGGGATGCAGTCATTCTGCAAATTGTGGGTCAGCTGTCAGTGATTTCAAAGCTAGGACATCTCTCCATTAACAAAATGAGTTCAAGAAGTAAGGATAGAGGTATAATCCCAACTCTTAAGAAAAGAAACTCTTTGAACACCTATTTTCCTGATAGGAAAAACAAGGTTCTCTTCCTAGGAGACCAAATCAGACTCAGAAATATGTCATGATAATTACAACAAAGGATGTCAGACAAAATAGTGAAGAATTCAAAGAATATGAAACATACAACAACTAAGTATGAAAAAGATCAAAATAATTGCCACGGTACAATATTGTGAACAGTCATAAGACAGAATATTACAGAAAGAAAGCAAAAGCAGGAGAATTTTAACCCAATATTTATGAAGGTCTAAGATGGTGAAAACAACTCCAGAAAATGGCCTTAAATTGAGACAGAGGAGATTCAGATTAGATTAGAAAAAGATTTTTCCTTTTAGGGTGGTCAGGTATTAGAAAAGGGTACCCAGGGAGACTGTGGAGTTACCATCCCTGAAGGTGTTTAAGAGGCATCTGGTTCTGGTGCTGGGAGATATGGTTTACTGGTTAAGGGTTATAGTGCCTGTGCTGGGTTGATGGTTGGACTGGATGATTTTAAAGGTCTCTTCCAGCCTTGAATATTCTATGATTCTATGAAAGTTTTTGCAAACTGCTATTCTATGATGCTGCTTAACATCAGTTCCTCCTTAATATTCAAAAATGGGCCACAGGCAATTCCTTTGTTATCCATCAAGGGCAAATTAGGTAGGACCTAAGAACTGTAAGAATGAATCAACATAAAAATTTTCACTGATTTGACCTTTATTTCC
>VZTI01001040.1:461635-723796 GCA_013397865.1 Struthidea cinerea | reverse complement strand
ACCCACCCAACCCCCGCCCCTGTACCCCTCCTGCAAGTTTGAAGGATTTAACCTGATGGAAAAACAATGAGTTGAAATGTCCAGGAGAGAGAAATACAAAGTACAGAAAACAAGGCAAAACAGTGATTGAAAAATACAGAATTACATGCAGTGTGCTGAGAAACCTCTTTTCAACATCTATATCTCAAATATGAAGCAGTCTTCAAGGACCTCTACACAAAGGTGAGGAGATTGCAGCTAAGCTTGCCTTGTTCAGAAATCAGCTTTTCTTTTCTTCTTATGTTGTCCTAAGATGTTGATACCAAAGGGCTGAACTATTAAGGAGAAAGGAAAGTAGACAGGATGTTGCCCTGCAGAGAGAAAGGAAATACGGAGTGTAGGTTCTGCCTGACACATATGTAATGAAGTTGGGGTCCTGGCAGGCAAGTATACAAAACAGAATATGATTTTCTAATTGTATCTTTTTGTAAATTAATTCCTCAGGGACAGCTTGTGTCTTGGCTTCCACTGTAGCTTGTGGTATCTTGATGAAGGAAAAAAGGATGTGTAAATACAGTGCCAGTATTTCTCACCCACTTACACAGAAGGAAAGGTGAAGATAAAGGAATCTGTTGTACCTCAATAAAGTTACACAACAATAAATATGCTTTTTCAGCACTTTAAAGGTCTGCATCTCCACAGGTCAACAGGTCAATAGCATGAGCAATACTATTAAATTCATATATGGTGAAATGGAAATCACCTTTCTTCCTGCTGTAAAAACAGTTCTTCCCTGGATCAGAATAAATTTTCATTCTAATAGGACAGCAGAAATACATTCAAAGTAAAAAGTACTGCCCAAGATGCATGAGATTTAGAAAATACTTAGAAAAGAGTTAAGATAGTATATAAATCTGAGATTGTTTCTACCTCCTCAATCTACTTGCAGAATGATGAATAGCCCAGGGAAAAAGCAGAATTTCTTTAGGTCAAAACCAATGGAGGACACTTTGGCTACCCAAGAACATCAGTTGGATGATAGATTCTGACAGTGGTAAAAACAGAGATTTAGCTTGTATACATTGGCTTTTACCCACCTGACATTCCTGGACATAACTGAACATTTAAATCTACTCATATTCTTTCCCTTCAGTCACAAGGGTGTTGAGAACCAGGCTTTAGGAAATGTAAGGCCGCACACTCTTCTGGACTATCAGGTCTGTCTGACATCCTCCAAGGATACATGCATCACCACATTCACCAGAGAAATATAATTATACACTTGTGGTGATGAAAACAACATCAGCATTTGTCCTGAATAGGATAAAATCCTGAAGGATGTTATTCTTACAGATGTGTATGGGGTCCCTGAGTGATTTTCCTCAAAATATGTGCAATAATACAAAGTGCAGTAATGTTACTAGAATTGCCATAGTCTTTTGCATAAGAGCTGTCCATTAGTCAATAAATTTAACCTTTCAGCTACTCACCAACTCAAGGAACAAAATAGGATATGTTCCAGGAGCTTGAATGATCAACTGCACTTCAATGCTTTGAGCTATTTCCTAGACATGATGAAATCAAGTTCTGGCTAGTTAAATTTGGGTGCTGCAGAAAGGGAAAGGATCTTTGTTATCACGTGCAAATGACATTGTTGTATATTCCTATCATAACATATTGTTCTTTAGTCACTGTAAGTCCAGTTCAGAGTTAGCTTGCATCACATGACACACAGAAATGTATAGAATATGTCCTTGTGAGGCTATATGGTAGAGAATTACTCCATCAGGGAAGTACAGTTAAGAATTTAGTTTTTCATTTCAAAACACACACAAAAAAATACTATTTTCAGATTATTATCTAAATAAATAATAAGAAAGTTGAGAATATTTTCCCAAGAAAATAGCAAAGTAGTGGTAACTGCACTTACATCCTATTTCTGCAGTCAGTGGTTTGTAGAAGATCTGCTGCACCTTTGTGAAGGTCTAGAAATTTAAATGAGATCAAACAGAACTTTAGGGCAAGGGCTTTAAGCAATGTATGAGAAGGAAAGCTGCTACAATCTGTAAAAATGATTTATTAGTTTTCTGGCATCTCTTTCCAAAATTATCACCTATTTTTACAGTTATTTGTTACAGTGCTGATCAAGTGTGACACTTCTTTTTTTATATAAATTCTTTAACCTGAATGTGAAAAATATGAAAGTACAGCAAGTATCACTCTGTGAGAACCTGAGGTTTATATATTTATAAAGTGCATATAACTTCTGTTTGAACCAAATGTAGGTAATTCAAATATAATTTCAGTTTTTGAATTTATTTTTTTATTATTTACTTGCTGCCTGTCACACTTCTCAGGAGTATATATTTTGCAGACTAATTATTTTGATCTTTTTATTCCATTGCAAAGTTTATATCAAAAACAAAATATTGGAACAACCCTAGTACTGTAACTCAAGCATTTATAAATGCCAACAACTATTTCACAGCCATAAAAAGTAAAAGATTTTTTCACCCAAAATAATATTATCAAATAGTTAGGGTCCCAGTTCCATCCCATTCCTCTTGTCCAAGTGTATTCTATATACATACATATATATGTACACACAAGAAAAAACTGTTTTTTTCCATGATTTTTGAATATACTAGCTAAGAATTTCTTCTCTGCATTCATTCTGGGTTTGAGAAATAGAAAGATGTAGATAATGAAATTATCTGCTGCATCAATTTGTTCTGATGAAAAATGATAGTAAACTCAACCTCGTTGTTTCCTCTGTTTAAACTGGTCCTGAAAAGAGGAGCAAGATTCAGCTTCAAGGAGAACTTGCAGGTTTTGAAAGATGCAGTACTCTTCCAGTAAAATTATTGTTGCTGTTTTGCTGAGATATGGAACAATTTGAGATTTTACCTTTTGGTCTCTCTGGAAATTCTGTCATTCAGCTACATTTAATCCCTAGGTCAAGTGATGTAGACCCTTTCACATCCTTTCTGCTCAACTCTGACTCTGAATCCGTCAAGGCAGACAGGCTGTACAGATCCAGGAACACTCCCTGGGAAGGAAGTTATCTGATCATTGCTCCCAAAAGCACGTGCTCCTCCATTCTGTACCTCATTTCAATCTCATCTCAAAAGGTCTAAATCTCTTGGAATACCTGAGTTCTTCCAGCAGGGCAAGTATCTGGGAAGCACAATGCAGGGGCAAAGCATTCTGCAGGCAGAGCAGGTATAAGTGGGATGCTAATGCATCCTGGCACTGAAGATGCCCACAGGTAACAAAATAAGGCAGACCAATGAAAAAAAGAAGACTTATCTCCAGTGTGAAGTGTCTCCAGAACACAAGGGTTGCTGCTTAAGGGCTGCTTCGGACCTAGTTTGAGCTGCAGTTGAGGCATCTGCTACACTATGAACAAATGACTGCTAAGATGAGGTCTGGAGACCAGAAATAGGATGAAACTAATATCTAGTGGCACTCCTTTTTCTAAAAGTGTATTCAATTCTCCTTCCTTTAGAAAGCAGATATTGCACTGAGTGGTACCGTATTAGTTTGTACAACAGCAGCAGGTCGTATACTGGCAAATGAAGGTGTATTTCCAGGTCCAAAAGCCCAGGAGGACCAAAGCTTGCATTTATCTCACAAATGCTTTCAGTCTTTCTCCTTTACAACATTGGATAGTCTGTCTTGAATTGCATGCTGTGGAGGTGGGATAGTTCCTGAAAAGTGTGACTATCATTATGTAGCCTCATATGTCTTAAAACTGTCATCCTGTGCTGGATTGTTAAACAGAGAGGTCAGTAGAATAGAATAGAATAGAATAGAATAGAATAGAATAGAATAAACATTTCTGCTGGAATAAACTTACAATAACCAGGTAGTCCAACTGCCTGATCAATTCAGGACTGACCAAGTTAAAGCATGTTATTATGGGCATTGTCCAAATGCCTCTTAACACTGACAGGCTTGGGGCATCAATCACTCACCTCTCCAGGAAGACTCTTTGACCACCCTATAGGTAAAGAAATGGTTCCTAATGTCCAGCCTAGACCACCTCCGGTACAGCTTTGAACCATTCCCACAGGTCCTATCACTGAACACAGGGAATAAACAGTAGAAAAGATGATTTCCTGCCTTTCAGAAAAAGTCATTTAATGTAGATATGTAACTGTGTATGCAGGACACCATGAATCCCCTTAGAATATGTTATTACAGAAATTAGAGGGGAACATATGGTGATATGCAGTCACAGTAAAGAGCTTTCTATCCCACACTGACTATGTTATTAGCTTGAAGCCCATCTAATACGACTTTAAAAGTTTCTCCTTCAGAGCTGGAGTATCTATGGAGGTAGGTGGTCATTGGATCATGGTTGTCACAGGTGGTTCCTTTTAGTTAATTTTAAAAATCAGTGACAACCTGTGGTTGAGGGAATAACTCAATGAAGAAGTTTTTTATTGCCCTGAATGAATTGTTAAACTAGATATGTTTGGAGTCTTTTTCTATTCTCTGATTTGTGAATAACAGAAAAATTTATTTCACAGTCATACCAGTCTTGGCAGAGCAGTAATGGCCTTTTTTCTCGGTTTTCAGCAGACAGTAGTCCCCTTAGCTTATTTCCACTGGACACCGACTGCACTCAGATATATATGCCCTGTTAATGCTAAATGGAGAAACTAATTTATAGAGCCTGAATTGCTTTGGCTTCCCTTACAAATAATTCTGAGTTAATATTTAATACTTTATAACATTGAATGAGAGCTTTTGTTATCCTGGATAGAACTTGCTGAAACTTTGTTTTACAACATCTCAAGGCTTCAGGTAAGCTTGTATCATACAGGCTGTAATAATTACCAAAAATATCAAATCCTCACATGGTTACTCAGTTTTATTTTAGTGCTTTCTTAAGCAAAACTCACTAGCCTGCTGTTCTGGTTTTGTCTGGGGTAGAGTTAATTTTCTTCCTAGCAGCAGGTACAGAGCTGAGTTTTGGGTTTAGTATGAGGATAGTGTTGGTAGCCTACTGATGGTTTAGTTGTTGTTCTGCAGTGCTTACCTAAAGTCAAGGACTTCTCACTGTCCTGTGTGCTCAGAGTGAGGAGGTGCACAAGAAGCTAGGAGGGAGCATGGCCAGGACAGCTGACCTGCACCGGGCAAAAGGATATGCCCACTGTATAAACCTGGGGAAGTTGTTCAGGAGGAGCTAATCATTGCTTGAGAATGAGCTGATCATCAGTCAGCCAGTGGTAAGCAACAGTACTGTGTATCACTTGTTTCTCCTGGGTTTCATCTCTCTCTCCTTTTTTCTTTTCTTTTTTTTTTTTTTATTTATTAAGTATATTTTACTTTATTTCAATTATTGAACTGTTCTTATCTCAACCCACAAGTTTTATTTCCTGTCTCACTGGGAGCAGGGAGTGAGCAGGCAGCTGTATGGTACTTAGGTGCCGGCTGAGGTTAAACCACAACACCTGCGCACAGAAATGAAATCAATGGGAAAACTGCAGCTGAGATTTGCAGGACTCTTAGGAGCTAGCACTCTTCAAAGGACAAATCTGGGACACTGCTGTGTTTCGCCATCCGATGCGCCGTGTCATTGCAACCCACTATCAAAATGCTATAATTACATGTCAGCATGCTATGCTAGAGAGTGAGATATAATTATGCTGACCCATCACTAGCTAAGTTTAGAGGCTTCTCAGTTGTCTGCAGCCCTTGCTGCTTCAGTAGACAAGTCCACTCCAGTGATATTGGATCACTTGAAACAGGTAGCAGCAGCCTAGAATTTCCAAGACTTGAACAAATTTGTTATCAATGCACTACTGGATGAAACAATTTTGCCTTTTTTTTTTTTTTAAGTCACTTACCCAAGGCTAAGTTTGGAGAAATAGATGTGAAAAACCTCTATATTTGGGAAGACGTCTTTTGAGGCAAAGTTCTCTAGGTCATAGGGTCCTACCAGGAGGCCTCTACATAATTTTGTTGTAAACTACTGAAATGGAGTCCTACAGTCTTTCTGTCCACAAATTCATCAGAGTTATTAAAAAAATAAGGCTGAAGGATCAAGGATCAATCCAGGCACACTAGATTCTCCAACTTTTAAAATACTTTCTGTCTAAAGCAGCACTAGACCAGACTGCACATTCCACATACAAAAGGGGTCCCATGACTGTGTTCTCTGACAATGTTTACGATTGTTACAGCCTGATGATTTCAGGCTTGCGGTTGTTGAGAAAATTAGACATCCCACAAAATTTTCTGCAAGCTAGTAAGCTTTCAGGGCTGAAACCAAAAAGCATAGACCGAGTCTGGACTGCTCATTGAGGAAGAGGTTTCTTTATGCCGGCTTCCCTTCCCTTCCCTTCCCTTCCCTTCCCTTCCCTTCCCTTCCCAAAGGAGTAAGGATAAAGTCCTTGAAGCACATATATCACAGTGCATTCAGTTGTTTTACCACATAAAAGGAAAACTGAAGTATCATAGCAATAGGCAGTGTGGATTTGAAATTATTTAATAAGAAGAAAATTTATCAGATAATATGATTATATATTTTTAAAGAAGTTAACATAGCATATTAAAAATATTATAGATTCGGCTTTTATTCCAATCAACACAACTATAAATAATAAAATTACTTGCAGATTTTTAAATTTCTCTATATGAATCATATCCAAATAGAACTGCTATCTGATATAAATCTGGGGCAACTCCATTAACTGTGTTTACCTTTGAAGAAATATTGCATAGGGAGTGAGTGTTCAGAGTCCACACATATCTGTAACTCAAGACTGTAGTTGGTGAAGCTGTAAGGTTGATTCAGACCTTCAAAGAACCTCCTCTGCTTATAGCCTAAATCATGCACATGGACAAAGAAGGATGATCTGACTGTGGATTTTTGTCAAATAGGCCACCTCTGTCTTTTACTTCACTCACATCCTGAAAACTCAGCAAGTCCTTAAATTCCTTGTTTAATTGAGGGCTCTCTACCATATGCTCACGAGTCAGTTTCATTCAAAAAAGTGGTCAATTTTATCAAAGTGATAAATGGCTAAAAAGTTCTCAATGAAGATCATTTATCTTTTCAGTTCTAAGATGAGACTTTTCAGAAGATACATTCCAAGATACGCATCTGCACTTTGAAACTTGTTATGCCCATTTCTGTTAAGGGTCGTTTTTTGCTATTGTTTTCTCTACTGTTTTTAGAAATTTTGCATGACTAAGTCAAAGATGAGGATCCTGCCATGCAATGACAGACCCAAAGATGTATTTTTTCCATATAAATATACGCACTTTAAAATATCGTGTTTCATGATTTCAGTAAGAAGAGCACACAGATGTTTCGAAGAGCTTGCAAGTGAAGATTCTGAGCAACCAGGATTTAAAATTGAGACATAAACTTCTCAAGATAAATAATT
This sequence comes from Struthidea cinerea, assembly GCA_013397865.1. Taxonomy (NCBI): domain Eukaryota; kingdom Metazoa; phylum Chordata; class Aves; order Passeriformes; family Corcoracidae; genus Struthidea; species Struthidea cinerea. Next base: position 716,414 of record VZTI01001040.1, on the reverse strand, counting down.
CTAACAGAATTTCCAAAATTTTCTTCTTGAAATTAGGCATACAATAAAAGGAGATTCCTATGTAGATGATAAGTTAGACTCACATTACCAAACACTGCTTTTTCTCTTTTATCACTTCATACACTGTTTCACTTAAATTAAATAACTCCAATTATATTTAATAACATTTTCTTGTATAAGAACATATTCATGAAATATGTTATGATCAAATTAATGTTTCTACTTTTCTTTGTATTTTAGAATAAGTTCCTCTTATTTTAATCAGATTTACTGGACACTGTATAGTCACTGTAATACCCCAAAGGCATGTGAACCTTCTTCCACAGAGGTACAGGGTAGTGGGGGAAAAAAGTAATTAAATCAACATGGAATTGGACATAGATCAGTATTAAATTTTTAAAAAACAAACCAAGTACAAATAAATATGGAACTCTTTATCTCTTCCTTTTCATATTAGCAAAACCATGCTTCATAATAAACATGGTTTATATAAGGCACACTATACAAATTCCCATGCTCCCCAGAACCACTGCAGAGAAACAGTGTCCTGCGGCTTTCTTCCCATAAATAATTATAAGGCTTTATGTCCTGTGACATTTGTCTCCTATTCTTTCTATCTTCTATGTGCTGTTGAATCTTCTACAAGTCTTTGCTGCTACTAACACAGGCCTCTAAAGTACCTTGTATGACTAGGACCTGAGCTGTGACCGAGGCTTTTGCCAGACATGGGAGTAGAAGGCAAGGGGAAGCAGCAAGTAGTTGGGGTAAGCAAGGCAGTTTCTTGGTTCTGAGAACTGCAAACCCTGTTTCCTGCCATTGTTTATTTCACCTAATTATTCGAACATATCAAGAGGCAATCCAAGCAATCATAACTCATCTGGAGTGTCTACATGCTCTTCTTGAAAATGCAGTTACTGCATTTTTGAATTAGGTGGCAAAAGTTTTAAAAAAACTTGAGCAAAATCCTGTAAATCTGCTTTTGTAATGGACATGTCCTTACAAAACCTTTGTTGCAGGGAAGGAGCATGCCTTTATAAAATAGGGTTCTTGAAAATAGAAATCCCTTTGCTAAAGTGTGCAGACATCCAAAATAATGGTCTATGGATTTGGTAGGAAAAAAAGTACATTTCTTTTTTCCACATAGCTTTTGCTGAAAATCATCTGAAAACTGAAGAATTCCTTTTCTGTTAATAATCACAATATTAATTACAACCAAAATTTTGAAAGGAAGCAAGAACCAGAAAAACATTTCTTGAGAAATTAAAACTTGGTATTCTGTCAAGTACTATTGCTTGAATGTGCTAAGTGCCTTTGTTTCATCAGTCCCATGGCTCATCTGTTTTGAGAAGGTATAGTGGTTCCCTTCCGTGATCTCAGTAGCTTCAGGTTTCCTCTGCAGAACATGGAGGAAAGGTTCATGATTATCATTCTGTGTGCTCCTGGCCAAAGTACCAAACTTGCTAAGAGCGTAGACCAACGTTTTGTGATACTTGCACTGGTTTTGACACTTCGAACCCTTTCTAGGTGAGCACTGAATAAATGAATCCTTTGCTTTCTTTTTTTTTTTTTTCCAAGAAGGCAGTGGTCTCCTAAGCCACTATCATAGGCTCTTTATCTTTATTGTGTTAATCTGTATGTAACTTTCTCAGGGATCACTGTAGGTCTAACACAGCATAAGTATTTTTAGTCACACTCTAAGGGCTTTTTAGTGTGCAGCAAATCAGGATGTGAAAGCATAATCCACTAAATGCACAGTATGGAGTATCAATGTGGACTTTGCACAGCAAATTCTGGACTTTGAAATATTGACTATTTTGTACACTTCAGGCAGGTACCCTTCTCGATTACACATTGATTCCTAAAAGAAACACTAAAAATTGTTCCTCATGACCAGTTAAGCAAGGGATTGAACTTAATGTGTCTGAATCTATATTGCCTGAAGGAGAGCTCCAGTTGAGCACTTCAAGCCCAGCCAACAGACCAACCCTAAGACAATAACTTAGGTCCCTCCAGTACCTCAATCCCCTAATGCAATGTAGATGCTAAGACGTTAAAAGCTGAGAAATATTTCAGCTTTTTCTCAATATTCTATGAGAACATTGCTTTCTCATGCAGACCAGCTGAGAAACAGTTTGTTATTTTGTAGACTATTTCACAGCTGCATGTTGTTTGTGGAGAATGTTTTGGTTCATTGAGAAAAATATTTTGGAGTAGGTGTTATATCATTCGGCCAATCACTTAGGTGGGTGACTGAGCCACGAACCAAGTGATAAAAGGACTGATTTAATTATTAATAAAGGAGAATTTTCTCCTGGACTCATTCTCTCTAATGTCGTTCTTGCCGTTTGCGTAAGAGCAGCGACAATGCAGGACCTAACCCACTATCTTCAAGTTAATTTTTTACAGAGGATGATTTGAACCACTGAATGAAATGCTCTATTCTATATTCCAATTTGATGAATAAGATAAAAATTCACATTCACCATGCACATGGGCTGATACCCAGCAGCAGTAATATATGGGAACACTTCCAGTGAGAAACAAATGTATCTGCTGTTTTGAGGGAATATACCAGAATGTTACAGTCACAAAGGCTGTTTCTTGGTATTCTGGTCAATATACTTGGTTGTATAAAAATCTCTGTGTGCATCACCAAGTGTCATGATATTGAAAGACTAACAGAGATTTTTGTTAAGTTTTTAATTGTGATTAACCTCACTGTTGTGCTCAGATCATGCAGAAGCCAAGTATTGACACTTGTCTTTAAGTGTCACTTGTCGGCTACTCATTCCACAGGTCTTCCTTGGGAACATTTGAGGAGATTTCAGTAAGCTGATGCTGATCACAAATGTCCTATGGTATAGATCAGTGATACCATGTCTATACAGGAAGCCACAACACCAAACTCCAGAAAGTTTTCCATAAAAACAGAAGCCACTACCTTGCTCAGTGTCAAGAGGGTATCTTGCCTCAGGGATTCTCCCAGTCTACAGAAGCTCCAACACTCTGAAATCTGAGATTATGAAATTTCAATTTAACTCCCTGCTCTTAGGAGGCCCTATCTTTTATAGAATTATCATTTTATTTTATTTCCTTTTCAAAAAATAAGAACATCACATTTTTTCTCCAGTATTTTGGTATGTCCCTTGTCCCTGCTTTTCTGCAGGTCAATGATGAAGTGAGTTTCTGATCATAAAAAGGGAAGAATTAATCTTTCTAGCTGTCAGTCCACATTTTCCTTGGAGACAAAATAGTGCTGATAAGAACTTCAGTCTTCTACTAGGCTCTGTCTGGTTACAGACTAGTGAGAGCTGTTAACCAGCAGATGCAGAAGGATAGGAATAAACTGTCATTGCCCAAGAGTTTTGAACTTTTCAGCTCCTGCTCTGTCAGGGCAGATTCATGAGGCAGGAGGCAAAGTGAGATTCTAGGTTTTGTTAGCATTTTAGTTGTGGTAAACATTCCCTCTGGCCAGGATGACCTTGTGTGATGGGGCCTTGCTGACTTAGAGACACATTAAAGGCATTAAAACAGTTTTCAGGGTGTAGGTGATCAATCCTTTGTAAAAACTCAGCAGACATTTTGATTTTTCTTGAGACCAGCACCATAAAATGAAGGCTCCCAAGGCTGAAGTCATTTTTTGAATGTAGGCCAAATTTCCATAGGAGCAATCTGTTTGTGCTCTAGTGGTTTTGCCATACATTTCCTTACTTGCTATGTATCAGTATTGTTTTCACAGGATTTTGCTTCAAAACACCCAGACACAATATCTCTGGAAGACTTCCACTGATACTAATGATGAAACTGCTGAATGATCATTTGGATCAGATCCTCAAGAAAGAATATGTGTTTTGGTGCTGTTTGTGGACTCTCCTGGAAAGGAAAGATAAGTAATATTTTTGAAGTGAACAAATAAAGTAAGATAAATGGTTTCCAATATGGCAGGATGTTGAAAAAATATGCATAGTTAGTAGGTATATTATAGAAAGTGTTTCACAGCACCAGGTCACTTACACATGGCTTGATTTATGGTCCTCAAAACGTTCTCATTCATTTTGAGCTTTAACATGCTCATCAGAATTACTTAAGCTAATCTGCTTGATGGCTGCTGTAGCAGCTCTTGACTTGATGTCTGCTTAGTTTCAGACTTTGTATTCAACAGGCTCTCTCGTTGCCCCAGCAGTATGACTCATATACAGTACAAGGCAAATGCCAAGGTGCTGCCAGTCACAGGAAACTGATAGAAATGGAAGTGAAGTATTTGGTAGTTTCTTTTTCTGACCACAGGGTGTTGATGGAAAGAAACAAGGCAGGACAATCATGCTGCTTTCACATTTTGCTCAAGTGCCAGGAGGCGGCTCTTTCACAGTCACTGCAATTGTTCCTGTTTAACATGGAAGCCTTAAGCCAGACATAATTAGACTTTTTCTTGACAAATCATTTGTGCAAAGTCTTGACAGGTTGAAAACTGAAACGGTTGTGCTGCATTCTTCAGGGTCTGAAACAGACAGGATTACAGAAAAATGAAAGCAAGTACTGTGAAAGCTATAACTTGCAGAAATATGTGTCTAGCGCGAGTACAAAGTCTATGTCATGTTTGATCAAAACAATTAGACAGAATATTGTCTCGTGCTTTGCTGGTGCTATACTACAGTATATTAGTAATATATAAGGGCTGTATTTCACTAGATAAATTCTGTGCCAAATGAGATACAAACAAACACACCAAAAAATACAATATGCACATATCTGATATTACTGCTGAGCAAAGAAAGAGTGTAAGCCTTACAATTTGAGCTCATGTAACAACTGAAAGCTTCTTCAAGTAAGATGAGTTATTGCACTGGAAAAAGAAAATCTCCATGAAACTTTTATCATATATTGTCAGTACACTCATGGAAATAATCACAGAATAATAGAATCATTGAGGTTGTAAAAAACCTTAATGATTTGCTGCATCTGAGATATTAATATTCTTCCTACGAAGGGTAGTATCAATAATAAGACTTGCTCAGTGATGTCATGGTTAGATGGCGCAGATGTAGACATTTTGAAGTATTTGCAAATTTTTTTACTCACTACAAAATCCTCAAACATCTTCGTTTCTACTCTTGCTTGCAAATACCATGATTTTAATGAAAATGCATAACTCTAGCTAGGGTTTAACAGCAGATTTTTAGTTATAATGAAGGTTTTTATGAACATACTACAGGAAGCTTCTCAGTACATTAGAATGCAAATAATTGAATCAGTGCTTTTCATAATGCGTCCTGAATGTCTGGTGAAATAGAACTACTGATTATTCCCTGTAAAATTTTTTCATGTTACTTCACAAAATGTAGCAATTTGTAATAAATCTGTTTGGTAAGCTAGTTCTAAAGCATCACACAAGATCTTTTCCACTTTCCAAGATCTTTTACAAGGCATTATCAAGAACTCTGTATAATATAAATGTGGGAAAAATACATTCCACAGTCACAGGTGATCTTTCAGCTTCTTTATGGATGAACAAAATTTTCTCAGAGATTGTCAAGTGTTAGTGCCATATTTTGCGCAGAAAAACAATAAAAGAAGAGAGCACCTCCTCTTGTAATGAAATAAATCATCAGCTGAAGATTCCAAGTTAGCCTCAAGTTTTGCAATAGCACATGATATAGTTCAGGTGTAGCATCATATGTATGTGAAAAAGCAAAACAATACTCCCCCAGGAAATCTGTATATATATATATCTGTTCAAATGTAAGTCATCTCCATCATACACAGTATATGGGCATTCAAAAGGTCTCAAAAGAAATGTTCTTGCAGAGGTCAAAATGCATGTGAAACTCCGAGCTCCCACATACCTTCATATTCTTTGCTCTTCCACCAACTGTGCAGTGAGAGGGAGCATCATGTCTTTCTTATGGCTTCCTCTAACAGTCTGTATTAGTAATCATATTTCAGAATTACCTCAGCGACTGATAGAATTTCTTGTCCAACACTTAGAGAGGAGTAACTTCTCTGTAACTCAGTTCATCTTTCTGTTGTCTTGTCCTCTATCAGTTCACTAAGTGGTTAAAGAATCATACTGAGTTGTGCCTGTATACTTTTCATCTCACATGACTCTGGCTTAAACTCAATTGTTTGCACTTCTTAAACATAAACTGACTAGTTCTCAAAAGATTATAGTTAATAGTAAAAATTCAGGTAGTAATCCAAGTAAAATTATTTCTGCCATGTACACTATATCTTTTCCTTCTGCAGCTGCACAATAGTGAAATTCTTGTTCGTCATGAATGAATTTTACCTTTGGCAGCTTGGAAATGTATTCTTTTAATTGCATTTTTACTGTAATCCAGGCTTGTTTAAGAGACCAAAAAAATTTTGCTAAATCTGTTTGACTCAGAACATATGCTTCAGTCTTTGTTGTAGCTCACTCAGGAGTGCTTTTGTGTGTGGTACAGAATGGATTAGTTAGATGTAGCAAAAGGTAGTAATCAGAAATTATTTGTGATAATATGTAATTTATTAAAGATTTACTTACAAACCACATATTAAAAAGCATTAGGACAATCTCTGCTCTATAATTTTAAGCAGTGCTTTTCACTTTGATAGCATGTAGTAATGTCTCAGCTTAAGAAGAGGTCTTATTTTTGCATGAAAAATCCTTCCTGTAATTTTAGTCTGAATACTGCCTTCTTTCAGTTGTACTGCATTTCTGAAGTTCAGTCTTGCAGAGTTTCACTCCCCCCTCCTCTTTCTAATGTTTGTTAGCATGGCTGTTCTTAAATATATAGAAATATGGAAACAATGAAAGCAAGGGTGCCTATAGGCAGCTCAGTCATCTATGTCCATGTGAAAGTTGCTAGCACACTGCCTGGGGGAAAGCAACCTTTCTGCCTTGAGATACCAAGATATGCTGTCAGCATTTTCTAGGAGAAAATGTGTTTCTGTTTTAAGTAGAGAATGAAAAGAATAAGAAAAAATAATAATAATATTGAGCTCTGAGAATAGCATAGGGGTGTGTTTATAAGCAAAGCCCCTGGTAAGTCATTTGATCTCTATCATTTGAGTCTGTGACAAATACTCTAGCTTTAAAATACTGAAGTATTTTTCATGTCTGAGGATTGACATTGCGCCTCAGAGTGTCTGCTTACCTGGAAGGAGGTGTAAAAGTTGTGGGAATGGTCCTGTGAAAGGAAAGATAAGAGTAAAATCAAAGTGGCATTGGCTGGGGTTGCAATTCATAGTCAAATGGTGTCTGTGCATGACGAGTCACTGGGAATGACACTTCCTTTCTTAAAGACATTGAGTGAATAGGAGTAAATACAATGAATTCTACACTGAGATGTAGATATTCTCTTGGCAGTTTGTAATAGTGATGAATTTCTTGCCAATGTAGCAAAAGCTAAACCCAAACTTCTTGGATTAATAAAAAAATCAATTCAAAAGATATGATGGGTTTGATTGATATTATTTTATTTATATGAACGAAATTCAGTGTTATAAGTTAAAAAAAAAAAATTAAACTGCTTTCAAAAATAGCCAAGCAAATACACATCTGGCCACAGCCATCATTGGAGACAAAAAATTGTCATGTCCTAGTATGGCCCAGCACAAACAGCTGCTGCCACTCATCTGCTGAGCAATGCACCAGTGGATGGTTAATAGCAGCACACAAATGCATGGGCTATAGGCCCGCTCTTTTGCTGTCTGTCCTCTGCAGCCGGGAAATTCTATGTGCTATAAAGCTCCTCTGCCATTAACCTGCTGCCCTGTGCAACAGCAATACAGCAAGAGGAATGATTTTCATTCCTTAGAAAGCTGCCTGAAGTCCCATTTCTCTCTTCTATCACAGCCCACTGTAGGTAGCCTGAGCTTGCGTTAAAACTTAGCTGAGAAAAATTGGCTCTCAGTGATATTCACTCATATTATCTTTTATTTTTATGAGCCCAGTGCTAAAGAAAAACTTCCTTTCATGTAAAATGATGATATGGTTAATGTGAATGGAGAAGGATGGAAACAGACAGCAAGAGTGAAAAGGAGTAAAGGAAATTATGTTGTTTGAAATACAACCCAGTAAATGGATGTACTTAAACTCAGTGTTGCATGAAGACTCATCCATTTTTTCTCATAAGTAAGTTTAGGAAAATAAAGACATAAATAAAGAAGAAATTTTTATTTGTATACTACATTCACTAAGGAGAAGGCAGATTTTCAAAAGCAATATGAACACCTTTGTAAATACAGACAAAATACCCCAAAATGAATTGGGACAACAGGAACAAATTTCTGTTGATTCTAATGGATTTAGGATTAAGCCCTAAGCAATGAATTGGAGAGGGTATTCCGTATTAGATAGGAGCGGGAAACTCCATGTTTGACGGTGGGGAAAAATAGCCAGTGAATCAATCATCTCTGGTGTTGGTGACGTACAGCACCCTGAATAAATGCTGATGGCAGTGCTGGCACACGCTGGGGAATGGGTAACACCAGGTATCCACGGTGCAAGCTGGCAGGAATGTCAAGACAGCAGAATGCAGCACCCAAGAGTAAAGGGAATGTTGAGAGATATGAGTGCTTTTGCTGGAAGGAGAGCATTTAGTTTCCAATAAAAACACAAGAGAAACCGCCTCAAATCCAATTCATTGAAAAGACTGAGAGAACAAATTGGCTTTGCACCGTGCTGTGACCATCTTCTCACTAGAACTTCATTGGAGTAAATTAATTTTATTAAAATTTTTGTTCTACAGTCAATATAAATGTAAATAGAGCATCTTATCCACATGAGTGTCCCACCAACGTTACAGTACCTGAACAAGGCAGGGAGAAATGTTACTTATGAGAATACAGATGAAAATCCAAATTTTGTGGATTATGTCTGGAAACCACAAGAACCTTCAGAGATCTGGGACAGTCTGGTGAGAATAATATCACTCCACAGCCAAGCACCCACATGACAGCCCAGCTTTTTCCAGCGGTCAATGTAAAATAAATTTGATAATTCAATCTACAAGTTATAACAACAATGTCTGGGTGATAGAAGGAAAGATATACATTGTGATTTACAGAGATGTGTCCTGCCATCTAACAGAGACAAGAAGGCAGTACAGACTTCACAGAAAGAATAAAGGACTTTTTTCAGAGTCTCTTTTTTCAGCAGAGACAATAGAAAAGCTTAAGGGAATAAAACAGCCTTAGAAACAGAAGAAAGTCTACCTATTAAAAATGGTGGTGTGTTAATTTCCATTTATGTGAGGAAACCTTTTCATAAATAAAATGGAGTGGGAAAAAAGTGGGAATGCTCTCTTGTGGCAGTAGGTTGTACTGGTCCCTTGCACACAGTACTGGGGTCATTAATTTTGACTAATTTGAAATGTAAAATCTGAAAGAAAAGCTGATGTGTCTACGGTTGTATATCATGTGGCTATAATAGTTGGACTCTCTGGGATCCAGGAGATTCCAGCAGAGGTGTCCCAGCATCATTATGATATTCTGAACCAGGGATGGGGAATTCCTGCTCATCACCTGCTGCAAGAAACATTGTGATTTAGTTTTTGTGGTCCTTCCTCATGCTGCTACCTTATCTGAGCTGCTTCTCTGCAAATTAATTTTCTTCCAAGCCCGACACAAAGTAAAACATTAAGAAAGCAAATCATACAGTTGTATCGGTGACAGAAAATGAGTCAGAGCAGGGTGTATTCTGTGTTCTATAGCTCAACTCTGTCCTCTGTAACGGCTCATACATCTGACTGCCAGGGAAATAAAATATGGAGATGCTTAGGGCTGCTAATGACAAACAAAATTTGCCTTCTCATAGCTCCTGCAGAAAAATTAGTAGTCAAAGGTAGAACTATCTTCTCAGCCTCAAGTCTGCAAGTATAACAACAAAATATTGTAGTTAAAATAAATAGACAATGTTTGACTGTTTTAAAATCATGATATGCATAGTCTATCATTATGCATCACCAAAGAGTTGGGCAAGAGTGAAAACAGTACAGAATCCAAGGCTCTCTCGGGAAAAAATATGTTTGAATGAAATTAACACATCTGTATGCGTCAAATTTTTTTCTAGTTGAATACGTTTGGTAAACATATTTTTTAGCAAGTGAATATTAACTGATAACAGTATAGATATCTGTTGATCTGATCAGTAATGATGCAGGAATCACTAATTCTCCTGTGAATGGTTTGCATCAGCACCTGTGGATCTTCTTGCATAATCAGCATGATTAGCCTTTGATAAACTGCTATACTTCCCCAGTCTTTTAGCCAGTGGCTTACTCAACCTATATACTGCCACCTATAAACACTTCAGTCTGAAACAATTTCAGGAAAAATATTATTCCCAGGATAGTGGCTGAGTTTGCACTGCTTCTACCAAACAGTTTTCTGAAAGGCATCCCCTGAGCTTAAGGCAGTCTGCTTGCAACATTTTAATTGTTTTATTTTTTTTTTCTTTCTTTGTTGTTGATCTAAATTAAACTCTATTGGCGACTGCAGCATTTCATATTATAACAATGCCTGTCAGGAGTTCTTTACTGTGCATGATAAAATGTAAACTCTTTAATTAGCTTTTTTGTAATAAACATTGGAAACTACTTTAGCATCTTAATCAGTAGAGTTTCAAAGTTATTTTGCTTTTTACTTGCCTCTGCTGCTCTTCTCTGTTTGCTATGCTCTATTACTCTGTTGAAAGTTATCATTTACAATTTATCCCACTATTTTATGAGCACTGTGTTTGCCTTTGCTATTTTTAACTAAAACCAAATATTTTATTAAAAGTCTCCTAACATTGTATCCCAAACACTTTGACAGAAAATGTTTGGAAGCACATCACTCACTCTAAGCTAAGTTCACTGGAAACAAGTTGCTCTAATTTACTTAACCCAGCAGTGGCAACTAGATTTCACAAAATACCCAAGATATTCCAAAAGAAAGCATTCATGAAGGGCTTGCTAAGTGGATTGCTGGCTACTGAAGTGTGTCAGACATGGTTGTCTTAAGCACAGTTTCAATAAACTAAGCTATTTATACTATGATTGAGATTTGGAACACAGTTACATCGGTCCTCCATGCTAGCACCCAAAGCAGCAATATTGTGCTAAATATGTGGTTCCCAAGGAGTAAAAGCCAAATAATAAAAGAGGCTTGGAAGAGATCATGCCCTAAGTGTTTTTGGACTAGTATTTTTTAACAGCTTTTTTCCCCCCTCCATTTCCAGGCTTGAGCAGTAAGAAAAGAAAAGAATCTGAGGCTGTTACAAAGGCTGTGCTTTACACATAGTTGTGTTGTCTTCAACAATCAGCTGTTTAACTGCTGAGATCCATGAGCTGCAGAAACCCACAGTGGGAACCATCCATCTCAAGATGCTCCTCCAACAACCTGCTGAGCAGACAGAAAGCTGCAGCTGTGGCCTGGCCTGCTGCTGCCTCAGAGACAGCTAAGGTATGGCCCTGTTAGTATTTTCCTATGCTGTCTGAATGCCTGTCAAGCAGGAGAAAGCTGGGGTTGAGAAACAACTTCTCTTTCACTTCATGGCTTACTGACAGAGGTCAAAAATCTGATGCCAAATTACAAATACTAAAAATAAAATTACATCTTTTGGATTCTCTCATTTTTCATGCCCCGCCACCCAAAGCACCTGGAGGAATGATGATATTTATAGCTAGGGGGGCTTTTTTGTTAGTTTGGGGTTTTTGTTTCGCTTTGCTTGGTGTTTCTTTGGTTTTTTTCAGTTTTTATTTTTTTTAATTACAGTGTGTAATATAATGCATTTGGTGCCTCTTGAGGACTGTCTTAAAAAGTCAGCAGAAATCAAGTTCATTATTCAGGCCTTCTGCAACTGACTATTGAAGAATTACAGTTGAGAAGGGATGTTCTTTCATGCAATGTATGATAGTAAGTTTGCATTTGAAAGTGGGAAATGATCCTCATCAAGCTCATCTCACGTGAATTGGACTGTCTCTAATTCCTGCAGTGTTGGACAGGATGAAGACCAGGAGATCATATGAAAGAGACTCCCTAGATCTGTAGCAGCACCACTGTGCTACTTAGTACTCAAAAAGATTTAATATTAAACCTTTTGGAATTGTATTTTCTTTTTGAAGAGATTATATTATTCATTTATATCCTGAATACTGTTAGGATAACACAGGCAAGTTTTTCTACTAAATACAAAAATCTGCTACTTGTTAAGCCAAAGAGCATTTTCTTACTAAGGGTTAATCAGTAACCCAATGTTCCTGGCCTGTGATATAATAAATATCTCAGCTTTATATCTACCTGTTCACCTAAGGATTAAGTTTCACTATGTGGCATTATTTCAGCAGGTTGTTCAGAGCTGTTGAACCAAATGTGATATTTGAACAATCAAAATATTTTTGGGAATATTATTTCAAATACAGTGTTAAAATTACCATAGCTGAAAAAATGCTGGTCTTTCCTTATAACCCTAGTCCTGCTACATACTCTATCTACATTATTATCCAGTTTTTAATTAGATGTTAATATCACAATTATTTGTTTTCATTTAAAAAAAAAACAAAACAGTGAAAGCCAACAGTCTGCCAAGCAGCCTGCTTTCCATCAAATTATTTCTTTTCAAAGGGATGTATCTACTGGAATACCAAATGGACTAAATAAAAGTCATCAGAATTCCCCAAATTATTTCCCCAAACTGTCCAAAATGATTCAGTCTGAAGCAAATATTTACATGGATACTTTCGGTCTGAAAATATACTGTCAAGAAACTTAGAGATGCCTAATATCTGGAAGGCTTTTCTCTCAGCCTTTATTAATAAGCAGTGATATGCTTCTCTTTGTATTAACCAGGACTTGACTGTGAGAAAAAATTAACCAATTCAAAATTTAGGGTTAGTTAACGGACACCATCTCAAACCTTTATTCAGAAATCAAGGGAAGTGACACAGAAATTTCTAGAGTTCCATTTTTCGTAGTCCCAAAATGAGCATCATAATTTCAGCTTTAGCTGTGATCTGTGGCTTCACTGAGACCACTTGCTGTTTAGCTGTTTTCACTCATCAGTGGGAGCATGTAGCACATTGTAGGCACTAGACATGGGTCATTCGTTTATTCGCAGACAGACATACTTGCCATTCCTAAAATATTCTTCAGTGGAAGTTTTGTTTCCCTTTTTACCTGAGACTTTAACTCTTACACTTCAAATTGTCATTTAACTCTTGTGCCTCCTACTACCTTCAGTGTAGAGTGGTTCCTTCTCCCAGGAATGTTAGTATTGGTCCAGAATTTATATGTTTACAGTTTTAGCATGCCCCCACTTCATTACATCCTCCATTTTAGCAGGTGTGTCTCCCAAACACAATTTCAGCTACACATTTCAGCACTGCCTGTTAATTACCCCATTCAACTCCTCTTCAACCTGCTGCATTTCAACACAGCAGTCCCAGAGAGATAGGGGCAAAGGACGTAGACTGATTTCTCATTTTATTCTGAGATTTCAGATGTACGCTGTGGTTTAAGTTTCTAAACATAGACCAGGAAAAGTTACTTCCAGAGGAACTTTGGTATGAGCTTCTGAAAATGTACACTGCTGTACTCTTCCTCCCTTTCCCTTCTCTCCAAGGAGGAATATAAGGAACCATTTTCTCTAGAGCCATGATAGTGTTCTAAAAATAATTACCACTTCAAGACATATGCTCGAGACCTAAGGAAGGAGACACTGACACCATCAGATGTCTTATCACACTTACGGCATCATCTTCATAAACCCCCTTCCTGTAGTCTGACTGCCCAAATGTGATGGAGAGCCATTTTGTGTCACTAGGGGTTGCATGATGCAGGACACTTCACTTGAATAATTAGTCAGTGTTAAGGATGCAGACAGTGTTTTTTTTTATTAAAGACCAGAATATTCTGAGTTTTATGTTTCCTTCATTTACGGATGAAAATTATAATTCATTCCTTCTACGTGTGTGTAGTTTTGGTTCATAGCAATTGGCTTGTGAAATAGCTAGAATTCGTTTTCTTTGTTTCCCAGTTTGCTATTTCTTGCAGCTTTCAGGATACACAAAAATATCTTCAGGGAAGGGACCCTGAGTCAGCGAGAATTTTGAGGTAGATATTGTTCTTAGAGCAAGCACGCCAAAAACATCCAATGAACTCTGAAATTCTAGTTTATTTTAGCTCAGACTAAAACAATGGACCTTTATAAAGAGACAAGTGAGGCCTGCTTAAGTAAGACAATAAAAATAAGAGAACACAAAAATAAATCATCCTTTGCTCACTGTATCCCTGCTTTTTTCAAGCCTTGCTCTGAATCCAACATCTTTCAAGGGCTTCTTGAACCAAACTCAATGCAATCCTCTCTTGGGAAAAAAGGAGTTTTCTTGGGTTTTTTCTTTTTTCACTTTTTTCTTCTTTTTCTTTTTTTCTCCCCTATCTTCTGGTATCTATGACCCTGATCTCCTCAGGAACCCCTGCTCCTGCTGAAAACTCTATGCTTTTTGGGTTTCTCACACTGCTTGCCCCACAGGTTTCATCACAGTTTTTCCCATCTATAGATACTCACTTGCTCTCAGGTAAGACACAGAAGGGAACCCCTTCGCCCAGAGCATTCCCTCTGATTCATGTGAGTTAGTGAGGACCAGATGAATGTCAGCTTGCCCCTGCTGCCAGCCATTGTGCTTTTTAGAGAGCATGACACAAAATAAATCATGAACAAACATGGCACGTTGTTGCATCTGTTCTCTTTCTCTCCAAATTCCACGCTTAAGGTTCAATTCTATGCTATCATCAGGGGCCTACTCATAGCAGAGACAAAACTGGCATTGCTCATAATGAATTAATACAAACCTCAAAGAGAAATTAAGTTCTTTCCATTTTCTGTCATTAAGGGATATGAGATAAGGCAGGAGAAGGCCAAAACAAGTGCTTTGGAGGATGTATTATTTTAATAGAGTGAAGCTGTAGACATGACAGAGTGCTCTTGTATCGGAGCTAGAGGGTGTTTTATTTTGCAGTGATATTTCTGGGGTCTAAATTACTTCACTGCCAATGGTTATTTCTAAAGCAATGAGGTTAAAACAATATTTGGTATGATTTCTTGAAGAGTTTGATCTGACAATGAATTGATTGATGTGCTCAGTCTGTAATAATTGTAAACCGATATATAGATATAGCTAAAAGAGTGTGGCTAAGTTCAGTCCTCATTTGAGAAGCTGCATGTTTTATAGAATATGTTTATGTAGAAATATAAATATGTGTAAACTCCTGCTAATTAGAGCTGGATTGCAGTTTTGCCTATTCTTAGCATCTGAAAATCAAAAGTCACATCACTAGACTGTGCCAGGAGATGAAAATCAGAAACTGTCTTAGATATATAAAACTATATATAGTCTTTGGACTGCCAAGGTGAGACAAAATCTGAAGCTATTGCCTAAATGTGGAAACACGGAGTTGAGGTTTAAAAAGCACTGCATTAAAAATGTCATGCAACTCAGAATAGCAGCATTGTCGCTATGCACCTGAGAGGAAAGGTAAAAGGGCAAGATCTCGCCCAAAGGCCATGGCACAGAAGAAACCTGAGAGTAAGGCTTAACACTATTACAGTGTCAGTACTCATAGGTATAACAAGATCTAAGGCTGGCAGGCTGCTTACAGCCTAAAGGACTGCAACATTCCCAGAGGAAAGGCAGGAAAGAAGAGAGCAATATATATTGGTTGGGCAGCCCGAGAGAAGAGTTAATTGTGATGAGTGGGCCTCTCTGAGTTTCTTGGGAATTGTGTGATGGTTTGGTAATGTGATCAGGCCATTCAAAAGTTTAACAGTTCCTAAAGTCAACTTATCTTAGAAATGCTTGTATAGTAATAACATCTGACCTAGCTTCCAGAAGGACTGGAAGACCCTTTGACCCAGTCTGCCCACTTTGGACTACCTCAAGTTTGAACTTGCTTTGACGATGGCTGTACTTTGTGTGGACTAATCCAAGTACAGCAGTCTATACTGCTGCATGTTTGTGTGTATGAGCACTCACACATGTGCACATCTGTTAAAGAACAGCCTATATGCAGGTGAATATAACGCAGAGGAAGGGTAAGGTACCTTACATGGTGATCTAATATGACATGTTACATTTAGATCACTTTTGAAAGCCAAAACTAAACAATCAGGTTATTGTATGGAAATGTCAACGAGCTTCTCTGCCTGTGGCTAGTTTGCTAGCATTTTTTCATTATGGAATCATAACTGCAAGCATACATGAAACCATAGATGTAACTTTTGATTATTCATATTATTCCAAAGATAAAGACACTGATGCATAGAGCCAACACTCGGGCTTATATTTATAACTCTAATAAGGAAAATGTCAATCTCATAGTTCACAATTTAATGTGTAATACCAACATCTTAATGTACCATCCGTCTGAACCCAAACCAAACTTCTTGAAATAGACAAGATCTCATGATACATGTTCGCCACATTTCTTCTGTCTTTTAACAAAAGCAAAAAGAAAACTGATCAAGAAAAGTCACAATTAAAAAAAAATAAAATAAGCATTATTCTTGGAAAGAATGTCTCATTTTCTTCCTTCCTTTTGGCAGTTTCCTAGGCTGCTGTAGATTGAAGAAAATAGGAATAAGCATCTTTCGACCACAAACAGATGTGCTTGATAAAGAAAATGTCAGCAAAAATACTAAAGCAATGTGTCACAGCAGCTTTCTGACAGATAGAGGGAAAAGGTAAAAAATGTTCTATCATGTCCGACAAGGTGTTCTTTTTGAGATTTAAAGATCACTGTGCAACTTTAAACATGTTTGTCACTTTGGCTCTGACTGGAGCTATCTGGAGCTTCACAAGAACTTTATCAGCTCAGCATAGGGGGGAAGAAAGAAGCCCATTCCCATTTATCTCAGCCAGGTTCCCTTCAAAGCCAACAAATAAATTACAGTGTACATTTGATACAAATTGATTTCTTAACTCAAATAACAATGTTGTCCTCCCAGTCAGGCCATGTGTCACTCATTCGCGAGCCTGAGTGAAAGGCTCAATCTGTCTGCGTGACAGAAATAGGCCTGACGCATCTCACCGAGGAATGCTAATAACCCCGGCCTGGCCCGGGCCTTTGTGGGCAAGCCGCGATAAGGAAAATCAGCCCGTCCTGTCAAACGCCGCGAAGGCCTGATCGCTGTTTGTTCCAACAAGCTGCATAGGCCTCGGAGTCGCCATCCTATTTCATGTAGTAAATGAGAGGAAAATAAGATCCGGCTACCACGGTTAAGATGCCGGTGACTGTGATGAAGCCGAAGTGAAAGGAAACCCCATTGAATATCTTGAACTGATCTTATCAGCTGCTGGAGAAATGAGATATTGGCAGGGGCTGTTGAGTTTCTCACAGCTGAGCAGGTTAATAAGGTTGGGAGGCAGGCCACAGGCTAATTGGATTTGCCTTGGTTTGATAAACAGTGGCAGGCCCATTGCCAGAAAAACATACACAATGTGGCTTTTTCTCTTTGTTTCTCTTTAAGCCATACGGAAAAAAAAAAAAAAAAGCTGAAAAAAAAGCTGCCTTTTTTTTTGCTTTTTTTGAAGCTAAAGGTGTCTTCCTGAATTCCCAGATGAAGAGGCCAACAAAGTCAAACTGTGAAACAGTAGTTGTTGGGTGTTCTGATTTTAATCAAACACCATTTAACCCGCCTGACCTCACAAAGTCAGCTCACATCAAAACAGCACAACTGTAAGGGCTAACTAGAAGCAGAAGGAAATAACAACCTATTGAAGCTTTCCAAAGGCTTAAAATATTCAAAAGGAACCAATTTCTCAGCCTCATCTCCGGGCAGATGCAGCCTGGGCAGAAAAGACAGCCCGCGCAGCCATCTCCATGCTACGCCCAGCGCGGACACCCAGGCTGCGCCCATGGCTGATTGGCAAGGAGCCAGCACCGCTTCAGTCCTCTCTAAAGTTTGATCCCACGGTCCTTCAGCTCTTGCCATAACCCTACTTCTTTTCCATGCTGTTACTTGGCAGGATCTGACCCGGAATTTGCAAGAAGTTGAGGAGCTTTTTGATTAAACACTGCAAAACTGTGCCCTGCGGGGCAGGCAGAAGGCTGCTCTGTTACCCCTGTGTTGCTGCACAGGCTGCTGCAAGCTTCCACCCACACTGCCCAACAAAACCTGCCAAAATGCCAAGACCTTTGCATGACCTTGGAAATGCAATGCTTTGAAAAACATTTAGCTGTTGAAGTTGCTATTGAATGCCTCTGATAAATTCCCTCACTGCATTTTGTTTCATGAGGTTTGGCTCGTATTTTCTCCACCGACTCTTCTAAATCTTGGGTCTATTTTCACTTTGAATTGGCATTGGCAGGGCTGGTGCAAGGAGAAATAACCAAATGAGAGTGGCACTGCTTTACTCACTGCAGATACAAATACAGCACCAGGGCAAGGCAGTGGGGAATTACTTAGAGCAACGGAGGAATACACATACTTTTAATATGAGTGTGAGGACATGAGTACATTTTTCAGTGTGTACAATGCTCCACACTGTGACATCTGAACATCAGAATCTTTTTACAAACTTCTGTGACTTTATCTATAAAAGTGATCAATGGAACCAATAACCAATGAGAAATGCGTGCCATCCCAGTGGAGAGCTTCCAAGTATCTTATTTTTTTCTTTTATTTATTTTCTGGTGCCGTAATGAAATATTTGCACACCATCAGATTCAGTGAGTCAGACAAGATGAGAAACTAGAAGGAAACATGTCCAAGCTTATTCCATATTTTATTTTTCTCTGTTCAGAATGGGAACTTCTTTGTAATTTTTGAAAGAAGAGATGAATTTCTCTGAGGAAATATTGTTTCTCACTTACATGAGAAGTAATATTTGAAGTCTTCATTTAAATTTGAACACAACAAAGAGTTTCCACTCTCTTTGGCTCCATTCTTTAAAAAAATAATTGTATTTATGACTTTATCATTTAGTCTAATTTGTATTTCACTACTTTAAAACACACTTTACATTAACATATATTTTATCAGACTCTCTCAGAATACTATGTCAAAATGAATAGTATTGCACATCTTACTTTTGTTGATACATGAACAGATATTTCCTGAGCAACTCTTTCCTGCTTAAAATTTAAAAGTTTCTGAAAGCAAAGCATTCCATTTTCAACAAATATTGCCCGTGCGGGTAGCTTAAAATTTTAGCAGTTCAGACGTATCCCTTTTTGGGGCAGTTTAGATTCCTCTCCTAGGCTGACTACTCCTCCTTGTCCTTTGGGTTTTTCTTATACATTTGCCAAAATGGAATCAGAATATAACTTGCCCGATGAAGCAGATACTTTTGTTTAGTAATAATATTTAACTTTATAGAAAACAATGCCAGCCCTCACCTGAGATGTGCAATGTTGTGGAATATAAAACTACCTCTTCCATCTGCTAGCTGAACTGCTGCCTTGCTGAACGTGAAATTCCCTTTCATTCTCTGGTCCAAAGAATATCTAATTTGTAGGAAGTGAATTGATTTGAACAGAACAGAAAGTAGATTTTTTTTTTCCCAACAAAATGAAGCGAAAGACTGGTCTCCCACCTGCTTGCCACATGTCCTAACTGTGGGACTAGCAGCTTCTCTAGAGCAGAGAAGGTCCAGACAGTTCAGAACTTACCACGTCCTTTGGCTCTGGAAGAAAACATAAGAGAAAGGGAATGATTTGCCAGCAGAAGAGTTTCTCAGATCAAGATAATCAAAGAGATTTTCTATATTTATTTTTTTCTTTTAGTTTTGGGCCTGGAAACATTTAAGAGAAATTTTGTTTCATGGTAAATAAGAACAAAAGCTGTAAATAGTATTGTAACTGAAAAAATGAAACAAAACCCAATCCCTGTATCATGACGGAAATGAAGCCATTCAGGAAAAATAAAGAAAAGAAAATAATTTAATCTAAACTTTGCTTAAATTAAGATTCAGGTTTGTTTTTAAAGAAAGAAAACTCTTTCCTCACTTTGAGTATGTTTCTGGACACCATCCCATGATACAAAATTGGCTTTGTACTTGCAATGACTTATGCATAACAGTTTCTTCCTTTCACATTTTGAGTGTTTTATTATTTTTGGATGAACATCAGTACAGCATGTGGCACATGTATAAGGCAGACTGGGGTAATGGAAGTATGCTTTCTGCAGTAAAAATACAAGCTAAAACTAAGCTGACAAAATCCCTTGTCCAAAATCCAGGTCCATTAACGGTGAAATTAATAAAATTTGCACCTTTCAATAATAGTAAGACCAGTCTTCAATGGTTTTCCAGCCTTCCATAAAGCTTGGAATAATGCTCCCATATTTGCCGTAAGTTGCATTTGGAATCATTAATTGGTCTAGTTTCCTGTTATCCCAAAATAGTAATGAAGAGATGAATAAGAAATAGTATCTTTCAAAAATAATGAAAGATAGCAAATAAGCCACATTTGAACTACTGATTTTAAAATTGCATCAAACCCAAGTACTTAACATAGCAATGTGCCCAAGGACTGATTTTATTAGCTTGCTATATTTCAGGAATTATTTAAATAACTTGCCAACTAATGTTTTCTATTAAGACTCAAAATTAATGATCAAAGTTTATCTTTTATTCAATTTTAATTTTTAAAAAACAGACAATACATAAATCAAAGCTAATAATAGCAGTTCCAAAGACATCTCATAAAGACTAACATGTGCTTTTACCTTTAATCTCAGTGAGAAGCCCCTTGCCTTTAATGGAAGTATTCACAGAATATAAAATTGAGCAGATGATCACATCTTTAAAAGACGAGGGCCTAAAGAAGCACCTGGTAATTAGTACTGAGTGATACAATATGAATAGAGCTCATAATGGGGCACTGAGGTTTTCTTGGAATCATTGTACTATCATTTTTGAAAGGAAATAGATGAATCCAGAACTTGGAAAAAGTAACTGTCTCAAAGCACAATCAAGATATTAATAATTAGCAGGTAATATGGAACATTCTGACTGAAGAACAATTTCCTCTCATATGTGTAAAATTTCTATGACAGTTACCAAATTTCATATTGGGAAGACAAAGAAAGAGAGATACAGAACAGATTCCGAAAATGTTCTTCTTCAAGAATAACCATTACCTAAATGTCTGTTCAGTATTTTCATGACCAGTAATAGGATGAGGCAGCTCTGCCTCTCCTCAAAGCACAATGCACTCCACATACTTTGTTATACAGTAACAAGGTTTTTAAACAAGATTTCCTTAGGGTTCCCAATAGCTTACTTTTTAAATCAAATAACATATTGAATGAAGATTTACCATCAAACCAGTTTCTTGTAAGGTATAAAAATGTATTAGGAGCAAAAATATTGAGAAAAATGAAGAAAATCATACAGAATGTAATAATTAGCACAAATATATTAGTTTATATTACCACGAATATGTAAAAATGCATTGTAAATGTAACTTGCCACACTAACTCTTTTTTTAATCCAAATTGGTGAATAGGTCAGAGACAGTTGATAGATTCCAGCCCCTCAGTTACAGAAGATCCACAGCCAGATGATTATATATATATATATATTAAAATAGATTCATATCAATATTTTTTTATCAGTATTCCATAGAAATTTGAAACTGTAGCAATGAGGTTTTATTTTGCTTACTTAAATTATTTGTAATTTGGGTCAAAGAAAGATAATACCATGATTTTGAGAATCTCAATTTTGCATTCTCCAGTTAAGACACTGCAAATACTTAGCAGGAGGAGCAAACATTGTTCAAAATTCAAATGTTCCAAGTAATGTTATAAGCATATGTAAAAAAACCCAACATTTAAAAGCATTTTAGTCTTGGAAAAGATGTTCTTCAGCTTCTAGTATAAAGATATTAATAATAATTTATCAGGATTCATACATCAATTTTTAAAAATGCTGACTCACACACACTCCTGTTTCTGTAGTCACATCACTACATTCTCTTACACTATTCTGTGATGAAGTAATATAACCAGTTTCTACTTCCAAGTGGTTGCCAACTGATAAATCCCTCTGCTATTCCAGCTCCAAGAGTTTCAAAGACTGTTCCTGCTTCAGAAAGTACAACTGCACAGTAGAGGTGGATCTGTATCACAAAGATTTTGTGCTCAGACCCCACTGTCTACCCAAGACCCATACCAGAGGCATTAGTTCAGACTTGGCTAATCTGATCCTACTTGTGACCACTGGGCAGGGCGTAAGATGTATACTGTCTTGGGCCCTAGGTTTCAGTGTAATTTTACCTAACAGGAATATAGAATTTATAACTCCATAGTGAAAATAAACAAATAAATCGCTATCAAGTCTACAGCTACATTTTATGCCTACATTACTGAACAATGTGGATTAGTATGGATGGATCTGTAGAGTAGAGTAGCTGGTACAAAGGACATGATGTCCACACATTTTGGGGTAAGGGCTTCTTTAAACTTTGGTCTCGTACAGTGAAGCTCTTTGTGACTGAAGAGCATCAGGTACCTTTCCTGATACTCCAGGAAACATCTTCCAGCTGCTGCTTGAGACACTTGTATTCCGAGCCACAGGTCAGTAAGTGGGGAAAATCAGGAGACTGACTTCAAAAGCTCCCTCCTGCCCTGAAATAAAATGCTAATGCAGATGCACTCTATTTCTTTCTATACTGTATTCAATTCTTTTTTCTGTTGATAGCATTGCCACATGTTATGTCAGAAGGATTCTCATCATCAGGGTCTAAATTTTAGCACTGACTTCATCAACGAAAACACTGGCAAGCATCTTTGTGCCAGACCATTATTTCCCCTTCCAGGACAGTCTGGTTTACCTGTTAGTAACTTGATTGTTCGTTTTAGGATTTAGTTATTATCTCTATCATCTTAATGAGCAACTTCCTATTTAGCGTTACATCAAATTGTCTCTGTGATTCTTGACTAATACTTCTTTTCCAGGAGAATATCTGAACTTTCCTTACATGCCATTTTTATGAGATCTAGGATATTTTTCTAGTGTAGAAAGACAATTATTCAATCAATGAAAGAAAAACTAGTCTGGAATAATCTGCCTTCTCTTAATATGTATTTCTTTTCTTCCCATTTTTCCTTTACCTCTATGAATTATTATACTCTCCTTCAAAATGTGCTCTGATATTTTCTACATTACTTAGATCTAGCTGATAGGTCAGTTGACTTCTTCTCTTAGTCTGAAAAAAAGATATATCTATATATAGATATATGAATATTCAGTATCCTACATTTATAGATTCCCACTTCCAATTTGGTATACTTAGAAATCTACTTGTTTCATATGCCAGTTTTCTTTTTTCCATAACTCTGAGCTCGAGATATAAGATCCTTGTGATTGCAACACACTTAATTTTTGAGATTTTCTCAACCTCATATGTGCGATTTTAACTTCCATAGTTTTATCTCTATTACTCTTTCTGTCTGTGCCTTTCTATTAGCTATTATTATTCTTACTAAAAACTATAGTGTTGTATTAATCTAAGGCTTTTAACACCTAATTCTCTCTTACTGCAAAGAAGCCTTAGTTTTCTCATGATGTGTCTATGAATCTGTTTAAACTCTTGTATTTTCTTTTCAGGACCAAAAAAAATTATTCTTCTGACTATTCTCTCCTTCATCCCCACCCCGACCTTTAAATTATAGCTTCCTTTATTGATTAATCAATTTTTTTGACGTTCCTAGGCTTGTTTCTTGATGCAAGTGTCCTGAATTATGTCTATATTTTAGAACCCTTTCCACAAAGAATTCCCTGTATTGGACTGAAGCTCCAGAAATTTCTGCCCATTTGTCTTTACAGAAATTTCAAATCTCTTCTTTACTCAAATCTCTAAATAGTCAGGCAATTTGAGTTTATGTACTAGTTCCCCTATTTCTCACTTCACCCTTCTAAAATCCTAAACCTTGGGTTTGAGTCTTTTTTGCTTATCCTTTCATTTGAATTGAGCTCAGTAATACTGTAATCACATATTATCAAAGGGCCATTTGGACAATTACATTTCTTGTTTCAGAGATATTAATGGCAAAGAATATTAATGTCTTAATTCAATAATTCTCCAATGCAGAAATTTCTCATTCAGAAATGTCTGAAGCCTGTGCATATTTATATCATTTGGTTTACAGTCTGCATTTGGAGACTGCAAGACTCCTAAAATGAGTTAAAACCATCCAGAAATAGTTTCTGTTAGCAATCCTTTCACTAATGGCATTGTAGAGATTTCTGTCCAAATCCAAATAAAATCTCAAGCTTCTATAGCAGAACTTTCACGGTTCTCAATAAAGCTTAATTTGCCAGAGTTCCTCATGACAGACTCTTGTGGTATCGAACTTCTTACCAGGACATAGGCAGAGTACAATGCACAAGACTCTACTTTTTGAGCCTTAGCACACAATCAGATTTTTACACTGACCTTTAGCTTCTAACTTGTGCATAAAAACATTGTGGCATATGGTATC
Source organism: Struthidea cinerea (assembly GCA_013397865.1). Classification (NCBI taxonomy): domain Eukaryota; kingdom Metazoa; phylum Chordata; class Aves; order Passeriformes; family Corcoracidae; genus Struthidea; species Struthidea cinerea. Next base: position 691,963 of record VZTI01001040.1, on the reverse strand, counting down.
AAAACCCTTGCTAAAATCTTTATGAATGACATCCAGCATTATTCTTGACCACAAACCAGACATTTTTTCATAGAAGGCAGTCAGGTTGATCAGCCATGGTTTATCCTTGATAAATTCAAGGTTACTACTCCTAGTCACATTTCTCTCCTTTTTACGCCCAGAAATGTGTCCCAAAAATACTTTCTCCATGATTTTTAATATGTTTTATTTCTTTTTTACTTGCTGTGTTAAATTCTTTTGTTGCTTACCAATAGACTTGCATTGCAATATGAGATATTTCAACTGCATAGAAGGATAGTAAAATAGGGGAACAGGGAGGATCTTCATCCTTGGAGACACAGATGGATGTAGATCTGAACAAGCTGTTCTGATCTCACTGCTGACTCTTCTGACCCTCCTGCTGAGCAGGAAGTGGGACTACCTTACCTCCTGAGGTCCCTTTTAGCTTGAATTATTTTGTGGCCCTATGGTCATGTAAAAGCATATTTAAAGTATATTAACAGGATCTAATCCGAGGACATTTTAGAGCCAATTTCTAGGACTACAAATATTCCCATAAAACTAGAAATGTTTTATTATAGAGACAGATTCCATGCCCTAAGTGAAAAAATCTTAGCGTACTAGACATTTATTTCCACAAACTTTCACAGCGACTGTTTGATATACTACATCAAAAATTGTTAGGCTACTTATCATCAACATTTTCATTTTCCTGACTGCTGTTCTCATCAATACTAAGCTTATTTCTTCTGACCATCAATCTGTCCTTTATTGACCAGAAACAACAGAGGCATCATAATGTATTGTTTATTCAAAACAATTCTGAACTTTTAGTACGTTTTCAAAGATCACCTGATATACCATTTTTTTGAGAATCTTCTAAAAGTTGGCACAACCATCCTTGATCTGTGGTGTCTGCAGTGAAGTTTAACCCATCAATCAGAAGATTTTGCTCTCTTTCTTCAGAATTACTTTCAGACATAGACGTAAAGCTCTGCTTCTGGCAGACAGCATAGAACTCAGCTCTGCATTTTTTATCAATGAACTATTGCTTGTGTTTAACAATGGGACAAGCATCTCTTTTCAATGGTATGAATCTGCAGCCCTTTCTGAGATTTACTTCCTTCTGTGTACCAATGATTGTATTCTTTGTTTTACCTCCCAGTTCATAACCCTAATGGGCTGAGCTGATTATAGTAATTTTATTTAGTTGCTCTTTTTGAACTTTTACTACTGTGCTTGCAAGAGGTAATGGAAAACTCAGGAGAGTCAGGTAGCATTTCAGTAGCAGCTTTATTAATCTGCTTATGAATAAAAGCAGATCTGTTTTCCACAGAATTCCAGCCCTATCAAAAAGGATATCAACTGACTAAACAGGCCAGTTTTGCTATTACATCATTAATACAAATATTCTAGTTTGAAGCTGATATTTCCAAAAAGATCTGAAAGCTTCTTTTGTCTGCTTACATCAATAAATGAGTGTTAATTGGTATAGGCAGAAGATTCAAATTATAGTTTCAAATGAGGTACAGTAATGTATGTAAATTGGAGAAAGAATGAGAAAAACATATTAAGTAAATTAGGTGGATACTCCACCACAAATATCGTAAATTAATATAAGAGAAATAGTGGAATTTAAGTGAAAATTAGAAACTCATTTCTTTCTGCTAGGCATTTCTCACACAGTTTTCAACACTCCACCTCCAAATTCCATGTAATATGATCAAAGCACACCAGATTGCTAATCATATTTCAATCCAGACACCTGCGCCATTAGTTGTCCTCCACAGGCTTTAGACATTCAACAATTCTGCCTAAAATACTTCAAGAGGTCAAAAGATCGGAGGTAAAAAACCTTCCAGAAACATTTATTAGCCTGCCTTGGGTAGATTTAACTCATGTTCAAAACATTAAAACTCACAGTCTTCACTAAGTGACAGATGAATGTACCCCAGGATATATTTTTTTTTTTTTTTTCAATTACAGAGACAGAATTTCAGTTGCTCCAGAAATTCCTTCATACTCCCTGGCTGTGAATCTTCAACTGATCCAAAAAATTCTAGATAATTCATAATCATAATGTTGGAGGTGAAGGAGTTCATAGGTTTGATAGTCAAACCTGTTAATGAAAAAAAAATGAATTGTACTTTCCTTCTCATTAACTTACATTCATTTTGGAGAAAAAGTCTCAAACTGTAGAAATAAAGTATTCCCCATTTTCATGCTACATGTTTCAGATATTGTAAGACATTGCCACAATGCTAGGTAACACAGTTCAAGACACAAGGTCAAATATGCACACAGACTCTGCCTTTCAGAGCTATACCATAAAAATTGCATTAAGCTTCTGTTCGATTCTGTATCTGGGCTGATATTTGAGATATTGCATTGAAGCAGAAACATAATTTGAAAGTGAATTTCCTGATTTTTTTTTTTCTATTAATCACCTGTTGGTGAATTTTGAGATGTGCAAACTACATTTTTTGAGAAAACAAAATCAGAAGCTTCACTCCAAAATCACTCCAAATGCTTGACATGACATTTGATTTATGTAGTTAAATTCAAAATCAGTGTGTGGATGGCTCCTCCTACAGATCCATGATACATACTTAGAGTGTTCATGGTTCTTTTTTTAGAAAAATGTAATCTATACGTGCAGTGGAGACTACATTTGTTCAACAACACACTTGGAAACAGACATAAGGGAAATATTAAAGCCTCCTGATGCACTTCCCTTGCGCCAAGTTCCTTGCTATAAGTAGACTTGTAGCAGAAGTCTAGTTCTCAGTGGAATATTGCTCTTAAATGGTTGCAATATTTTAGTGACAGCATTTTATGCATCTTGTCAATCACTGACCTGAGGTATTCCCAAGTGGCATAAAAGTACTCAAATATATTTTAAGAATACTTAAGGAAATTTGAAGTTCGGAAATTCATAGTAATTCATTGGACATTAAGAAAAAGGTTTCTTTGCACTGATAGGAGAACAATAGCTTGTGCCTCCCTCATAATTTTTGTGGTTGTAGTAAAATTTTGTTTTGCTTTTGTAATGCTTTCCTGCAGACCTCTGCAAAAGTCTGGGTGATAGAAGTTCCAAAATCAAGTAGATGTTTCCAGACTCTCATACCACTGAAGAGAAAAGGAGGACTCTCATGCAACTATCCAGGTACATATATTAGGAAAAAGACAGCTCTAGAATGGAGAAGGGGACTGAAACAAGGTGTGAGACAAACATGCTAAATTAGAGATCTTGCTTTGTTAGTCAACCATTTCTGTTAATTCATTGATAACAAGTAAATATTTAGGCAATAACTTGCCCTCTCCCTTATATTGGGTGTTGAAACTACAATACAGTGACAAGCTTCATCTGTATGGTCTCATCTTGTATAGCATTCCTAATGTGGAGTGAGAGGCAAGAGCATAGTGTGAAGCTGTGATGCGGCCTCCAGCCAGCTCTACACCAGACAAGTATCGTGTCCCAACACAGAATGAGAGAGGTTGCGTAGTATGGTTCAAATGGAGTACATCATTCCCCCACCTGACTCTTCGACCCTATTTCAAAACACTGAAATTGTCATGGAAGCCTGGAAAATAAGAAAAGGGTGTTTCATTTGCCATGCCTTACTTTACGAATGCGCTAATTGTGTAAACCCAAAAAGAAGTGATGGTGTTATATTCTCCCATGTTTGCTTGCAGACAGAAATGGTTGCTTGGGAAGAGCTTAAACTGCTCTCTCTGATGCAGATTTGCACGTCAATTTTTGCGAAGCATTTCTCAAAAAGTATGTACATATTTCTAGTGAATATATCTTGCACTTAATCTGGTACTCTCTTCCTTCAGATATTTTCCTATTACGAATGTAACTGTTAACCTAAAACTATACTATGGATACTTGCTTCCAAATGGCACCATCTGTGAAATGAGAAACATCATTCCTGTCATGAAGGAACAAACATTTACCTGCTATGGTGAGAAAGTAAGTCATTAAATATCAGCATGAGGACAAAGGATGTTGTAGCCCCTTTATTCATTGTACAAAGACAACTAGAAAAGAAATTATCTATAGAAAGGTGATAACACAAGTCTGGCCAAATATGCCAGTTTTCATAAAGTGAAATCCACACATTTTGTGTCTGTGAAGAACTTTGCCATTATTACAAAAAAAGAATGGAGGAAAAAGGTATAAGTCAGCCTAAAATGCTAATTTCTCGATATGAAACACATTTAGAATAGGCAGTCCATTATATTTTTACCCCAGAAAGAAGAAGCCATAATAAATATCTGCAAGTGAGAAAAGGCGCAGAACACTGTTTATCAGAGTGTTCATGAATATCACTAATGGGAAAAATAAGGAATTTTGTGTGCATGTGATGCTGGTATTTGACCTATTCTTCTTTAATACACTAATGTGATCTTTATGGATAATCAGTTATCCAGTTCAACTCCCTGTGACCCAAACTAGTGGAAACCACTGGAAAACATTCACTAACAGCTTACACATTCATTAACTATTATCAATCAGTACAGTTTTACTTTTAGCTGCAGCTATGAAAAATGCATGAAGGCAGAGATGAACTCCGGTTTGTGGCATTTGTTGTGAAGCCCAGAAGCAGCAGCAACCCGCAACCTATCATGCATAAAAGCAGAAATAACTTTTATGAGCCCAGTCATGTAAAGCTTGAATAGTCAGATTCATGAAATTCACTGAGATTTGGATTAAATTTAAACCATTCTATACAGCTCTACTTTTGATTAGAACTCTGTGTGCAGTGAAAAAACGCCCATTTGAATGGAACTTATATTTTTAAGAAGTTTGACTGTGCTAGAATTTAAATTGAGTTCCAAGCTTGATCTTAAGATGCACAGAGGGTCAATTTACATTCAGCGTTAAGGGGCAGGTGGGGAAGATAGCACTACATATTTTTATATTCTAGCTATGGGTCAAAGTTTATAAATATAAGGATCAAAACATGATTGAGTTTTACTATCTCCTTTTACGAAATTATGAAGCTTAAGTGCCCAAATGAAGAATGTAAGCTAAATAATAGAAACTCTACTATGTTCGTTATTTTTACTTTTGAAGAAACAACAAAAAGTCTTTTCCATTTCTACTTCTCTTTGCTTCACATTAAAAATGAGTTGTATTGCCTTATATATATATTCCAGCCATTTACCTTTTCACTTTTCACCTGTGGTTCATAAAATATAGCATAGATTTAGCAATGATGGAAAAAAACCCCAACATTTTTAAAATCAATTTGCATCACAAACTAGTAGCATTTCATGTTTTGTATGTTTAAATTCTGTATAAGTATCAGCCACTTTGGCTTTCACATATTTTTCGTAGATGCAGAAAAAATCACCGAGGCTTAGAATTTGTTTCAATATCTAAATAAATTCTCAGCTCATCATTCAGATGACTTGTGGACTGCAAATAAAGTCATACAATGCATGAAGAGATTAAATCACACATCTGGACTCCTGCAATGTATAAATATAAATACATACATACACATACCCACACACACATGCCCCCATACATACAGCTAAGGTTCAAACCCAAATACTTTGATCTGAGCCTCTCCTTTGGCTGTGGTTCAGACTAGACTAGAATAGCTTGGCTTCTCTTCCCCAGATCTGCAAGCTTAAGTCTCTAATTTGTAGGAATACAAAAGCAGATATTCTCATAAATCTATTTAAAGAAGAAAGCTCTGGCAAGGTTCTACCATTTGGGGCCAAACCGTTGCAAAAGAGATAGCACAATGTTAATTTTACAGTCTAGGTTTAGAGTTTGCAAGTCCACTTGCATAACAGAAGTTTTGTTTTTTTCAGGATCAGGACCTGGGAAATACAAATCCTAAAACAAAGATGTTGTCAAGTGTTTAATTCTAAAATCCACTATTTCTTTCACAGTATTAGTTTATATATTTTCTATTTTTTATGCCAAAACCTATTAAGAACCCATATTTTTTATTATTATTATTACTATTATTATTATTATTATTATTATTATTATTATTATTATTGCCTGGAAAAGCAGTCTTGTAAAATAACAATGTTAACTTTTTAAAGCATAGTGTTTCAAAGTACAGGCTTAGATATTTTCATAGCTTTATGATTACTCATTTGTTAGAATAAATTATTAGGTATGATTTGATTGACCTGGAGGGAATGCAGGAATTCATATCTTATGGAATTCTGAAAATACTAAACAAAAATCCCCTCAAGTCCATAGTATTTTAAAATAGAAGTACATCAATATCTTTGCTGACATTTGTAAACTTTTCAATTAATGTTCTACTTTTCAGGAATATCAGCTTTTCAAAAATTCTAACATATTAAATATGGACATTATCTACTAATCAAATGAAACCTGTAGGAACTGCAGAGGCAACTTTCTAAAGATAATTCTGGTGCTAATTTTGAAAAGCTCATTTATTTTGCAACTGTTTGTAAAGAAGGATTTCTCTTTCTTAATGAAACTTAGATCACCCAGAGGTAGACCACATCAAAACCCTTCTGAATTTAATATCCAGAATATTCTGGCCAATAAGCAAATTTATTTTTGTTTGTCTTTGTTTTCAAATGTGCCTGAAAGACTAATTTGTATTGTTTTTTCTTTCAGTACTAAGGTTTCCTGGATATTTTCTTCTTAGGACATTACTTCACAGATTTTTTTACCCAGATTTTATGCCTTTGCCACAGGATTCCCAAGAAAATTTTCATGATATTTTATTTTAGTATTTAAAGCACATGCAGTAAGCAATTTAACTGTTGTAGAACAGTTGCATAATATATACCTTTCCTCTGCGACATGGTCTTTCTCTCAAACCAATAGCTTGCAAAAGAGAGACAATGGGGATAATCAGAATTATAGCAAAGCAGTTACCTGGTGGTTGCTTGTCAGTTTGCATTCCTTCGGAAAGATGACACGCCTTGTCATAATCAAGAAATTTTTATGTCTACTGGAGCTAAGGATGAAAATGTCTCATTAACACCAAAATACTTGAAATTTGAAAAAACCCAAGATATTCATTTGCTAAAATTTAACTAGTTTTTATAGAAAACATCCTTTCTACCCAAGTAGTACCCAAATACATCATATAACATGTAGCGGGATTTTGGGGAGAATTTTGACAGATTCTAAGAATTCTCAATAATTCAGAGAAATTATATGATGGATTAGGATATCCATCTATCATAATTGCATCTGTTTTCTTTCTTAGTTGTTGTTAGTTTGTTTGTTTGGGTTTGGGGCTTTTTTGTGGAAGGGGGTAAGTTGACCCTAGAACATTGGAACAGTGTTTTAGTCATCATTTGTACAGAACTTTGGTACATGCAATATATATCTGCACTTTCTACATTTTGCCAGTGCAGGAGCTGATGAAGAAGTTAAGGAAGAGCAGACTTTGCTGGCTGAAGCAAACTAGTGGGAGCTCATAGCAGCACCAGGGATTACAAGTGAGATGAGGGAGATTTAGGGTGCTACCACTAGTAGAAATATATGGGCAGGGAATGTGCATGAAGGGAAGGACAAAACAGCAGTTTCACAAGGAGCCCTAAAATTGTGAATGTGCACAGCTGAGAAATTACAGGGATCTAGCAGGACAAAAATTGTCATGAGGAGGAGAAATGGGTGCAGGCACAAAGGCAGATGGAGCTGTTTATGAAAATGAGGTAAAAGATTAGCAAAATTATATCAGAAGAGAAAGGATTTTCAATGGCATGGGATCTTCAAAAGCTGGGCATCTATCTACTTTCTAGCCATTAAATCTACAGCTGGAGTAAGTTTTTCCCTGGGTTCGTTGTAGAACCTGGTCTCCCTCTTCCAAGTCTAGAAAAGTCCTCACCCATGTTAAGTGTGGCTGAAGTAACCTGACTTGTTAAGCCTGGACAGAGCAAACTGAAATGAAACTTCAGACAACTCCCACTTCATTGATCATATTAATTTTGGACAGCCAAACTGCAGCTGCCCAATTCCCTCCTACAGCTTCCCTCAACCTCTGAATATTTGGCTATAAAACACTTTAAACACTTACGCAGAAAGCGTGGGACAGCACAATGGTAGAGCCACACACAAACATACTGTTTAGTAGCATTTTAGTTTAATAACAAATAGCAGTAATAACAAAAAAATGCAAGTTTAATATCGAGTAATAACAGCAAAAACTGCAGCAATCTTCCAGTGTGATCTTAACTGGCAGCTTTGCTATCAAGACAGGAAGGAGAATGTGAGACTATAATAAATTACATGAATCAAAGTCTGATTGTTTTCATCAGCTAATATTTCTGTGTGGTAATATTTAATCTCTTCAGTGTGGATTCTCCATCAATTTATTGCATTATAGGCATTCAAGAGAAGTCATTCCAGGGATGCAGCTAAGAAAATGTTTCTTTTAAGCGTACCTTATAGGGTAAAAATAGAATATGCCTAGGTAGGAAGCAATAATTAAGGTTGCTAGATAGCAGAGTACAGAGAAGTAAATGGGTGGAAATACTTTGGAGGCAATGCACCTCATGGACAGGCCTGTAAGCAAAAACACCAAGAAATCATGGATTCCCACCATGAGGAAGATACACTCTAAGACTCCCATTTTCAAGTAAACTCTACCTATGTATCGAAGTCAATGAGGACATCGACTCCTCAAACATCATTCTGTTTGAGGAGACTCTTGAAATTATTTAAGAGAATGTAATTCCAGTTGTGTTATCATTCTGCGCTAAATTCAACAAAGACAACATGGGGAAAAAATATGCTTGAGTTCAAAGCTTTGGAGTTTAACCACATAGTAGGAAGATTAATCCAGTCAAACCTACATTTGCCTGTCTTTTTCATCCCCCTGCCAGAGACTGCCAGCCTTACATCAATAAATCTCTGATTAACCTGCACTGCTTTTGAATACCTTTAGTTCTTTTTTTTTTTTGGCTTTGTTTGGTCTGACAGGGTGAAAAAAGCCAACCTGAAACCAAACCAAAGTAACCTGAATTCAGCAGTGGCTGTCTTAATGGCCCAGACCTCGACCATCCATAGTAGGGGGTTGTTTCCAGTTCATTACTTACTCCTGGAACCCCGGGCACCTTTTTGGATACAGCGAGGCTGGGCATCTGCTACCTTCTCTCATGTCATCACTCAGCAATCAATACCTTCATTTGAATTTATTGTGCCTTCCTGGCTGAATCCTGAACTTTGTGGACCACTTCTTATACAGACTTAAGGAGAAAAGGGAAGAGGAAATTATTATGAAAGCCGCTGACCTTCTAGTACAGAGAGAGATTTATGCGTGGTAAAGCAGAATTTACTAAGGTAGCAGCAGAGGCACAAAATAATTCCAGAAAAATATGACTTTATCTCATAATATTAATAAATACTTCTGAGAACACATTACAATAGAAAGTTTTGAATAGAATACCTTAAAAGTGCAGATAACATATGCATCTTGAATCAGTCCATCTACAATCACAAATAGGCACATACATACACAGCACTAAACTCCACCCCCCGCTCCCACAATCAGGACAGCTTTCTTGTAAAGGATTTCCACAAACTGGCTGCAATTTTTATAAATGAAATATTTTGTAGATTAACTAACTCGCTCTTAACAATACAATAAATAAATTTTAAATAAAAAAATTGTATCAAAATATTAATTGAAATAGAAAACATCCAAGAATAAGATGCCTGACAAAGAAAATGGCTCTTCTCCCTCCCTCCTTCCCTCCCTTCCTTCACTCATATGAACAGCTAAATCTTAAAAGTCTTCCAAATATAAAAGAACTGAATCCACAACTTTGTCTTATATGGGAAAATAAAATTGTCCTATTCAAGTAGCTAACATAGATACTAATATCAGCACTTTAAAGAAAAAAATATATTATATGAATTATTTAGAGAACAATACCTGTTATATGTCCTTAGACTTTATTTTGCTGGACAGAAGTGTTTTTTACTGGCAGTAAGATGATAATCTTAATTCAACTTTAAATATAAAGATCACTGTAAATTGAAACACTGTCATGTACGGAGTAAATGTAAGTACTCTAGCTGATTTCAACCAAAGGAGGATCAGAGATCATATAAGCATCGGACCAAACACTTAAAACAAGCCAGTCAACTTAAATACTAACAAGACTTCCACTAAGTTACATATAACAAAAGGCTTTTGCCAGAATAAACTAGAAACAGTGCTATGCATCCTAACAACATTTTCAGATTCACAGAGTATTCTGAGTTTGTGTCTCTATGCATTACAGTCATATCTGTAGTTTATAGTATCATCTGTGGTGATATAAGTAGGACTTCAATATGCCTTGTTCATAGTTACTACCTCTGGAAAAGTAAAAACAGGAGAAAATGCGCAGGATTCAATACATTCTGCCCAGGCTTTATTTATTTAGAGTATTTGGCCTACAAATATGTAGCTCTACCCTAGAGAAAAAGAACAATCACATGCCTTGGGCAAAGTCTCCTTCAGTGTGGTAATGATGCTTAGAGATTTCTATTAGTGTTCCTCCATGTGTTTGTACCGTACCATACACTTAATACAGTATCATGGATTGTTTGAATCATTGTTGGATCTGATCGTGGATCAGGACAGATTTCATGCAGTGAACAGTTCCCAACCCTTCCCCTGTTTTGAGTCCTCCCTTTAAAATCGACATCTATTCCAGAAAACTAACTCATGAGATGTGCCATTCTAATAGGAAACTGAAACACATGGTTTTTTTTCATTCTTTTCCCTTTTCTTCCTTTACAAGTACCAAAATTCATGTAAACAGCTGTTTTCTTGTTGGAAAAGGACAATGAGGAAGGAAAATCAACTTAAAAATGTTATTTTTCTGTAAGTTGCAGTGCTTCTTGGTATTTACAGGCAGAAAGGAGGCAGCTGCATTCTGTCCCAGCTTGAATTCATAAACCTAACTTGATCGTCTTCTGAAGAATTTATGAATCATGGTTAATAATCAGCTTTAGGCCCTTCTGAGGGAAGAATCACATTTTGAAGCTACAAAGGTCCACTAAATAGCCCACGGGAAATGACCCTGCATCCCATTAAATACAAAACCTCGCTATTGTAGGACTCTGTGTCAGAGGGAAAACATTTCAGTCTCTGCTCCCTTCAAGTGTCAGAGAGCTCCCTCTGCCTAAATGCTTTATTAAGATTGAAGAAACATACCAGATTCTTTCTTCTCAGGGAAAACTGTTCTATTCTTCTAGGAAAAGTTTTTTTCCTTTTACTTTGGGGGAAAGAAAACAAACCATTTCCTTTCTTCATTCCCATATATTCATTATGGTCCACCTTTTTTTAAAGTGCTTATCTTTCTTTTATCTATTTCATATGCCTGTGGCAAACACCATAGTTGTCTTCTGTCTATTCCAGGAATCAGCTACAGTGTATTCTTTATCTTAGTTAGACCAGGTTGCTATTTTCCTATTTAAATGGAAGATATGGATTGAAAGTCAGATGTGAAGGTCAGAGAAGTGGTTCTTAGTTTATTGTGATTTAAGTCTTTGCAGGCCATTTTACTTGATGGAAAGCATGATCACAAGCAAGTTATCAAGAAATAAAGTGAAATTCACATTTTCTTTAATAACATATTTAAGTTTCCCAGGCATAAGTGGTCCCCCATCTGGTTTGCTGTCTCTTCAATTGCAATAATGGTATTGGCCACAACTTCTACAGAAAAGGCAATTTACAAGACCTTCTTTACTATTTTTTCGGGAACATACATACAAGGTACATGAAAGTGAAAAAAAGACAAATAGCACAGATAGACCTGCAGCTGTTGATTCTTGTTGTGTGATTTCAGAAGCAATTGCAGCAAATTATGGTAGATAAGAATATCTTGTCTTTCTCCACTCATAAAGGGGTAAGTTTAACCAAAATATTTTCTGATACAACCATTCTGACTTAAGTCAACTTCCCATCGCCTATAAGACCTTTGTTATAAAAATTCTTGACATACCTGATGGCTGTTCAGAAGTTCCTTAGACTTTATATATTTGGCACAATATAAATAGCACTCAAGATGTTATAATGATTATAAAAAACAGTAGTGGTAGTAAGTTACCACCACCACCAAAAGCCATAAATTCTAATATCAATATAAAAAAAAGTTACCTTCAACCACTTGAGGTATGACAAAGAATCTTCATCATGAGGAAAGGAAAACTGAATGAAAAAAGAGGAATGCAAATATTGCATAGTCTGGAAAAGAAAATAATTACATTCTGATTCCCTTATCTGAAAAATCTAAAGGAAGAAAGCTCTCTGGAAAGTAATCCGTGTGTGAGAGTCTTCAACAGTTTCAACATGATCTTACAGTATTTTAGCTACAAAAGCCAGCAAAACAAATTTCAATTACCCACACAGAGATTTCATTTCTGAAAGCAGAGGAGTGTCTTTTTACAGCTGCCATGCAGCATTACTTGGAATATTGCCTGCATTTCTGGGTATGAAATTGTAAGAAAAATTATAAAAATTTCCATGAACCTTGGCAAAAAAAAAAAAATAAAAGGAAAAAAACACTAACAAAACTCACAAAGGAAATAAAATTAACTGAGATAGCGAAAAAAAAAATCAAAGGGTTTCCAGCTGAAAAGGAGTTAAGCATCACTTTCTGGCCTGTCAAGAAACCATTTGTACAAAAAAATAAAAAGGAAGATGAGCTGTCTTATGACAACTTTGAATGCTTGTCTTCCACCACAGAAGGAAGGGTCTGTCTGCTCTGGACATGTACAGGTTTTTGAGAACCCCATACATCTCATAAAATACGCAAACACAAATGCTTATTTGTAAATCCCTCCTCTCCATGCATCAGCTCTATATGATTTTTTTTTTTTTTGACACAAAGTTGAGCTTCAATTATTTTTGAATGAGCTGCTGGCTTTGCTCCAGTGAACGCTCACCTATTTTTCCAGCCTGCAGGAATAACATATTATTTTTACAAGGTCCAGATGCTATATGTTTGGGAAATACATCCAAACCCTGTTTTGTTTTGTTCTATTCATGTCCCTTGTATTACCAATATTTTACATGAAAATTACAGAATAGATTGCCAGAGTGTCACACTCTTGACAAATGGAACACGCAAACACAGGAATTCACTGTTAGAATAATTCAATAGCAATATTTAAAGCACTAAAATATTAAAATAAAATGAAGTCTAATGAAATAAATATTAGTCTAGTTGCAATTATATTTCCAAATATATTACAGCCACAATATTATACATACAAAACTTTCAAGTGTATTTCCTCCTTTCTATGGCATTATCCTCACCCTTTGCTCCTCTGAGTTCTACGGCCAATGGCTAAGATTCTGGAAGGGGAGATTATTACAGCAAGTTATCAGCATGCCGGGAGCAGTTTGTGCTGGTGATGTCGATGGTGTCGTCCTCCTGACAATAACATATGCTTAGAGCAACTTTATACATCTGCTAATCTGCTCGACACCTAGCTCTTAGTTGTTCTGAAAGTCCAGGCTGCATCCAAACTCTTTGTGTACATATAGGTTTTACATACATTGGATATTTGTGCCGAGCCTCCTGCTTCCTTTATTACGACTAAAGCAGGCTTCATTCAAGTGACATTACTGTGATGAAAAATAGTTGGGCATAGGTCAGTTGCTTATAGCTCTGGAGCCTTCAAAGTCACCATCTCTCTATATTTTCAGGAAGTTCTCTATCATTCCATGTCTTTACCCATCTATACTGCATTTTATTCGATGACAATGGATCCATCATTACACATAAATATTTGTTATTATTGTGTATTAATTACAAAATGAACAGAACAAAAACAACCATTCAAAGCTGAGCAAAAGCTAAATCAAGGCCGGTAACTGTTACCTGATCATTAAATGAGCTAAAACCTCCACAAGCTAAAACCCAATCTCCAGGCAGGATAAGTCCGGGTCCTGAGGTCTAAAGGAAGCCTGGGGCTTCTTACAGGGAGCAGCAACTCCAAATTTATGGGGCTAAAAGATGACACTGAACAGTAAAGAGGGAGCTGCTCATGAGCACTGAGCACAAGGATTCGCAGTAGATATTCAGCAACAATGCAACCACTACTTACATCTCTTGGAGCACTCAATAAGTCACGATATGAAAAAGCCACTTGGGAGAGGAGAAAAAGTATGGGATAGAAACTGGAGTCTCTCCAGCTCCTTCTGGAGTATGATTACTTGGAGACAAATCTGGTTTGAGACAAGCAGCACAAAAACTGAATAAACTCACAAGCTTTTAAACCACGTCTCCACCAAAAGCTCTCAGCATCTTCTTCTTCTGTTTATTTATTTAGGTCATTAGCTAGGCTGTGGATTTAGCTTGAACAAGGAAAAAAAAATGATTTGTTACCTCCCAGTAATTACTCCAGAGAGATCTTGTTTTCTCATAACACAAGGTTGTGATCGTTATTAGCCTTCTGTGTCATGTACAAAATGGTTGAATCCTACCTCATTGTCCCTTATGCCCTTCCTGTACTGAGGACAACCTCACAAATATGCCAGGTGCTCTGTAGGACAGGGTAGAAATGTCATTAAAACTTTATGGAAACAGACACTATGATTTCATGTGCAAAACCCTAAGTGCTTTCCTGGAGCCATATATATTCCATTATAAACTATTAACGACATTGCTAATTATTGCACAGCACATACTTAAGTGTATAAAACCGAATCTATGCATAGCTTTAAAACAGAAATGGAAATAAAGTTCATTTTACAACTAGTGTTTAGCTTCTTTGATTAAAGCCAAGCCGTTCTTCAATTTCTGTGTCCACACAGTTCTGTTTGGCCCAAGAAGGATGCACTAGAACAGGCTTGCCAGGAGTCTGATAAAATATGTACTTGCTTGTTCAGTTCCCGGGCTGCAGATTCAATGTTTTTGGAAACTCCTTCTGACAGCAAGCACCTTACTAAACATATTTAAATGTATCTTGTGGGTACAGATGGGTCCAGTGTATCCAACAACAACATAAAAGTAAAGTCATATACTGAGAACTGGTCACATAACTTGAATATTTAGTTGTTATTCAGTGCTTTACATCTCTAGACCTCATGGGGCTTTCTGATCATGGAAACTGAATCACAGAATGAAAAAGAGGTTGTACAGCATCAATGTACCTCAAAATTTGGTAAAGTTTTTGGGGCAAGCACCAGGTTTTACCTTCTGTTATAAGAACCCAGTAAGACAAAAGTGTCACAAAATTATCTTTGATTGTTTCTCTGATACAGAAAAAAGAAACTAAAATGATATTTTATTTCATCCAGGAGAATACCTGAAAGTGCCACACTACCTTTGGTTGATAACACTTATGCAGATCTCTTCTTCCTATATTTTTAAGTTCAACAAGCATAAAAGCTTTAGGAAGAAAATTTTAAAAACTCTTAATTATCAAAATCATAAAGTATTGGTTTAAATGTGTCCATAGTGAAAGTATTTTTAAGAAAGACTCACGAGTCCTTTTCTACATCAAAATAAGGTTTTCAAACATTGCTGTGTATAAAATCATAATATTTTATGATTTATTCCCAAACATTTTGTAGTGAAAAGAAGGACCCTCAAATTTCCCACAGGTGAGGAAGAGGTGAAAGATTTTTCTTCCACCTATAAAAGCAGCTCCTTAACAGAGATACAGCTTATTTGCTTAGACAAAACTCTGAATATAACTCTAAGAATAAACTGAAGCTACTGAAAAGAAAAAAATAGTTTCTACATAAAGGGTTATTTATAGATCTCACCTGGGATTAGCCAATAATTTCTTTCATATGTGAATCAAATGCAAGAAGAATGGAAAGTAATTAAAATATGATATATTGCATCAAAAGACAGACGTTTAGAAGCACATCTGCAGGCTACCTATGTGAAAGACACAGAGAAAACTGACACAAAAAATGCCTCTAAATGTGAACTGAGCAAGTAGCCACATGTTACTAGTTCAAAACATAACTTATATTTGACATCTGGATTTTGTGAACTGCCTTAAAAATGAAAAGAAAATAAAAATATGAAACGGTGGAGTATAGTCTGGAGCTGCAATTCTGTATCTCATTTTGCTTAACTTCTCTTTGGTGTTACGAGAGAGTGCTCATCATTGCAATCCTGACAATGCCATTGAAGTTAATTATGCAAATAAAACTTTTCCTACGGGACTGCATCCTGTTGAAAAAATCAGCATTCGGTGCTAAGATTAGCATTTGGAAGCAGACCAAACAACAAGAAAGCTCCAGAGTGCAGGAATTGGGAGAAAAAAACCTGGATGTGCAGTGAGTAGTTTGATACATTTTGTCATGAAATACACAAAGTTAAGAAAATAAGGGGTTTTATCTTTCAGGTATCCATAGTTTTCATACCCTGTCTCATTACGCTCTGTTTTTTCTCTTCATAGACATGTTCTCTGATACAGGAATGGGAAACCAAGAGGGGAAAAAAAAGATACATACTGTTACTTCCTCGGTTTTCATAGCAGTGAAATTAAATAATACTATGCCCTTTTTGGCCACATTCTATCTAAGTTGTGGGTTTTCCACAATGGCAAGATTGAAAGGATTTGGAAATCTGTACAGAATCTGTTAATATGAAAAAGACAGAAAATGTGTTTTGTGTCAAATATGCTATATACGTCTGATATTTTTAGATTAATCTGTACATAAAATAGTTGTATAAGAATCTCTTTTAGTATAATAATTTCTTTGTTGTTCCTTCACTTTGCATCAAGAAAACATCTAATCTGAGAGAAGAAGAAAAACACATTAAGTTGGTAGGATTTTTTCATCAGAATGTTTAAAATTTCTTTTCACACTACGAAGAAATGGTCAAGTTCCGCAACCTTCTTTCATGAAGTGCAGTATCTTGTTCTGTGGCTGTACCAGCCTTAGCACCAGTGATAAAAATACTGCACTGCATTAAATCTATACTGCTCCTACGAGAGATCTGTTCCTGCTTTCCAGGACATGTCTAAAACAAAAAGTTACGTTTGTGGAGGTCTCTGGATCTTCTGGCTCCACCAGAGTTCTTAGAAGTCTTATTTACCCCTGCCACCTTTGAAACTGGGAAAAACAAAGATTTTAAGAGGACCCAGCCTACCACAAGGTAGGCAGAAGAATACAAAAAGCATTTTTAGTGGAGGTTTCCCTGAGCTGGTACCAAATAATTTCCAGTCAAATATGCACTAATGTAGACAGAAACATCCAGTGAAATTAGCACCATCTTCCGAAATTTGTAAAGCAAAATTATATATATCCATATATAATAATAGTGAAAGAGAGAGAAAATATATTATATTTGAAGTATATAAATGTTTATATACAATAGGCAGAATATACACCTCTTCATTGTGCAGAACTCATGCAAAAATGACCTGATCCATGACGAAGTATCCATGCCCCACGAGAAATGAGAGGTTTCACCATTCAGGAGATTCCGAAAGTTTGTTTTTTTGTAAAACAAAGAACCATTCTCACAAGGTCAAAACACATTTTTGAGCCAGAAGAAAGGCATACCTGCACTATTTATTTGAGCCAGAAGAAAGGCATACCTGCACCATTGACTATTCTCATCCAGACATAGAAATAATAGTCTAATTATGACTGTAACAATTGTGAGTGTCTGCTAGGTTTATCCTGTCTGACTCCAGGCACCCACTAAACCTGCTCTATCACTCCCCTCCTCAACTGGACAGGGGAGAGAAAATATAATGAAAGGCTTGCGGGTCAAGATAAGGACAGGGAGAGATCACTCACTGACTACCATCACGGGCAAAACAGACTCAACTTAAGGAGAGTTAATTTAATTTATTGCAAATCAAATCTGAATAGAGTAATTAAAAAAATGCCCAAAACAAAAGCACCAAAAAATACCTTTTCCCAACCCCTCCCTTCTTCCTGGGCTTAACTTCACTCCTGATTTTCTCAACTTTCTCCCCTGCAGCAGTGCAGGGGGATGGAGAATGGGGGCTGCATCACACCCTGTTTCTGCTGCTCCTTCCTCCTCAGGGGAAAGTCTCTTCCCTTGCTACAGCATGGGGTCCCTCCTGCGGGAGACAAATCTTCATGAAACAATGTGGGTCACTTCCATGGGGTGCCTGTTCCCCCAGGAACAGGCTGCTCCAGCATGGGTCCCCTACAGGGTCACAAGCCCTGTCAGCAAACTTGCTCCAGGGCGAGTTCCTCTCTTCACAGGGACACAGGTGTTGCCAGGAGCCTGCTCCAGTGGGGACTTCCCATCACAGCCTCCTTTGGATATCCATCTGTTCTGGTGGTCCTCTCCATGGGTTGCAGGTGGATCTCTGCTCTTCCACAGACCTCCATGGGCTGCAGTGGCACAGCAGCCTCAACATGGTCTGCACCACGGGCTGCAGGGGAATCTCTGCTCCTGAACCTGGAGAACCTCCTGCCCCTCCTTCACTGACCTCGGTGTCTGTAGAGATATTTTTTTCACATATTCACACTCCACTGTCCATCTGAAGTTGCTTGTTCCACCCCCCACCAGCCCTTCTTAAATCTATCCTCCGCCACTGCTGCTGATGGGCTCATCCTTGGCCAGAATCAGGTTCACCTTGGAGCCCGCTGTCATTGGTGCCGTGGGACATAGGGGAAGCTTCGAGCAGCTCCTGGCTGAAGCCACTCCTGTAGCTAGGGAACACTTGCAACATTTATAAATGACCATGAAGGCATTCATTGTCATATAATGTATAATGATATTATTATGCAAGCAAATAGTTGATAGACATTGATTTACATTGTTATTATTTTTCTATAGCATGAAAGGACACTTCAGTTGAGGAGAGGTATTGAACTCCTACAGAAAGCCTTGACAGAAACAGGACTGGCACTGTTCCATTTATCAGGGCCCTGCCTATAAACTTCAGAAGGAAATGGCCATTGGTATTGTTTCATGCAAATCTACCAATATTTATCTTTACAAAGAAAATGAAGGACACAAATAAAAGGCTGTTATTTACTATTATTAGCATAATATTACTAAAAACAACATGTAGTTGGACTGATCACAGTCTTTTTATTAGCACACATTTCAGAGATATCCCAAATTATCTTTTAGTTGGTTTCCTTATTAATTCAGCTAGAGAAGACACATCTTTACAAGATTAAAATGCCATTATTATTGCTGGGTGAATATGAAGCTTACTGGAAACAATAGTTGTTGTGACAACAACCACTGAAAAAGAAAATTAAATACGTCTAAAAGTGCTACTGATAAGGCTGTAGTCAGAACTCTCTTTTTAATCTACTTTATAACAAGTAAGTGGTTTTTTTCTTTCATGTCGCTAAATCATATATATAATAGACTAAATTGCACCAACATTAGTGCATTACTGCAGTTTTCCACTTGCTTGAAAGTAGGAAATATTTACAAATTTTCCAAATATGGTATATCATGACTCTACTCATCTACATGATTCATGAAAAAGAAAGTTGTTTCCAGCAGGTAAGAACAATACAGACAAAGAAATATTTTGCAATGCAAATAAAAGAAGATGAAAAAAACAAGCACTTCCATCAGTCTGACTGTAAAATCATAAGACTGCAGAGTATGATATGCATTAAGCATAATTATATACAAATGCATACTTTGAAAATGAACATCAAAAGTGTGTTTATATTGCAGTGAAATTAAGCACATGTCCCAGTTAATATTAATAACTTCCTTGTTATATGAGTGTGTTTTCATTTTAAGAGCATTTTATTTGTAGTCTTTTGTCACTGAGTTGAATTCTCTGTTACAGTTCTTACACCAAAACTACATCAGTAGACCACTGCTGTGGGCAAAGAAGTTTCCTACCTTGTCTGCTACTGCCACTTCCAAACGGGGTATTCCAGAATCATAAATGTGATCCTATATAAAGTCTTCTTATATTCTTATATGCACACTCTTCTAGCTGACAGGCACCTGTGCAACTGGAGGAAAACATTCATCAGAAAATACAATAAAATAAATCAGTGGGACCGTTAACAGAAGTTAAAAATAGAGGAAAATTGTGCAGAAATGTTGCTCTGTGTTACAAAAGGCTTGGAGTTAGGTGCTAACAAACTTCTTTTTTTTTTAAACAGCCAATGATTCCTGGACAACCAATGATTCTTGGGCCAAGCCGTACAAGGAACCTCCAAGGAGAAATAATTCTCCTGGTCCTGAGTCAGTCCATATGAAATTGCCATAACACTCTTGTCGAAGATGCACTCTAGAACACACTTCATCTCAACAGTTTTGTGTGAGTAATGAGATGAAAAAACCTCTACTGTCTTACAATATTTACAAAAGGGAACAACATGAAAGTAAGATAGATACTTAAGAAGAAACGAAAAGGAGCCCTCGAAGAAGCAAAATCTTCGCTGGAAGTTTGGGAATAATTTGGAGCCTCTTGTTGGAGGCACAACACAAATGCATACATTTTCAAAGAAGATTAGAGAAAGAACAAAAGAAAGTCAGCATGGGTAAACAGCAGAGTAAAGAAGTCTACTAAAATAAAAAGCAATCCTTCAAAAAAGTGAAGTTCGATCTGAATAAAGAAATCAGAAAAGAACATGAAATTTGGTAGTTTAAATGCAAAAACATACTAATGCCAGACAAAAACAAAAACCTAAAATCTTATCAGGTAAAATGAGTGCTCGGATGAGATGACAACACAGATTACAACGTAGCAAAAGGACTAAATTAATATTTTGAATCTCCCTGCATCAGGTAGGTGTTTGAAGATTTTTTTTTTTTTTAAGCCAGAACTGTTTTTCACAGAGAACACAAAAGAGAATAAAAATATCACTTTTAAATGTCAGGAGCATAGCTCTTAGGACAATTAGACAAAATTAATGATTTTACATCATCAAAGTCAAACACGTGCTTTCAAGAGCTTTGCTGAAATTCAAGGAATAAAGGTCTGAATTATGGACTGAAGTATGTACCTTTGCATTTAAAATTGCCTTTATACCAGAGGACTAGAAGGAGACTTACTCTGGAAACTCACTGATCAATAACCTATCCTGTGAATGAAACAGATAAGACAAAGTCTGGTGCCTCTGCAGAGACTCTTAAGGAAACTAAGTATCCGCGGTGTGAGAGAAAAAAGTCTGTCCTGGATAAATAAACAGCTATAAATTAGGAGTCAGTGGAAAAAATGTTTCTTTCATACAGAAGAGAATTGACCAGTGAAGTTCTGAATAAACTGTCATGTAAAGGAGATGAATAAGTGTGTGAAAAAGTTTGCTGATCATGATGATTTATTTGGGATGTTAAAAAGAAGAGCTGGCTGCAGAGAGTTGCAAAAGGACTACACAGCCCTGAGAAATGGGATGGTAAACTGGAAGATGGGATTTAATGCAAATAAATGTGATGTGCACATGGAAAAACAAATGTAATTTTATGATGGGTTCTATAATGATGGGTTCTAAGATGACTGTTAACAGTCAGGAATGAGATCATCGATTATAACAGATAGCTTCACACAATTTTCACTTCAGTGTTCACTAAAAGGAAAAAACCCCAAATGTTAAGGCTTAATAGGTAAAGAACAGAAGACAAGACAGAACATACAATTATATGACTATATAAATCTTCAGCACACCTGCATTTGAATGTTGTGAACATCTGACTCTTACCCTGAAGTAGATACAATGGAAAGTCAGGAATATGTACAAAAACAGCTTCTAAATGAAGACATGTTAAATAAACTAGTGTGGTTTCAGGTAGACAGAAAGAAGGGAGGTATGATGGCATCTGTAAGTTCAGAAATGGTGCAGTGTGGAGACCACATCCCCTTCAGTCTTAGAACTATCTGCAGTCAAACAAAACCACAAGGTGAGAGGTTCAAATTTCCACGCAATATGGAATATTAGCAGTAGCACTGTACCAGTAACAGTGTGAAAGGCAGAGGGACATAACTACTTACGTGGATTCTAAAAAACATTGGAAAAAAATATGAAAGATATCACTGGAGTCTGTAAGGAATGGAGATAACACATCTACCTCTAAAAGTTTCCTAAATGTGCAACTGCTGGGTTCAGGGGAATTTCACAATATACTCGTCATCTTCCTCCACTTTTTTCCAGGCATCTGCTTTTGCCTACTGTCAGAGACAGGATACGGGACGAGACAGGCTTTTGGTCTGATCTCGCACAGCTGTTCAGATGTTCTTAGTGATAAAACTCACTGTTCTTCATTATGAAAAATAAAAATATTTGGGTTTTTTTCTGTTAAACATTCCACATAATAGTCATGAGTGAGTGTCCTATTTCTTTGCAAGTGAGTCTGAAAGCCTTTCTCTTGATCATCATATACTGAATGCTAAAGAGTTCTGTAGTTTCTGTCTCAACTGCACAGTGCTGTAATATATTAAGAGTACTATAAGACCTTAAAAGTGTGTTCACTATTGTGGAAATCTTTAAAACTTAGGAAGGATTTCCAATGCAGTTCTAAAGAATTTCTTTTAATGTATTTGCAAATCTGTATTGATGAACACTCAGTACATCAAAAAAAAAAAAAAGAAAAAAAAAGTAAAAACAAACCTTTGCGGAACCTTTATATTTAGCTTTACAGAACAGTAAAATGGATTTTTTGAACCTTAATAATTGACTGTACATGTGCACCTGGTCTGGAAAAATTGTAATGCCCAGTGGTTTCACTTAAGTCTGCCCATATAGGTTGCAGTTGTGTGATATTATCTACATACAAGTCAAAACCCATCTTTATTTTTATAGAAAGCTTCAGAAAAGACAAAATTTCTGCAACCAATGATAATATATGCTTCTGAAATAATTCCTCATTTTAGTAACTCATTACTCCTTTCATCTTTTGTGTTTGGTCAGATGACATTTCCCTGAGGGAATATGGTAGCTCCCTTATTTTTAAGGAGAGGCAAAGAAGAAGAAGATAAAAACTCAACTCAGTGGCCTTACTCTTATTAGGAAAATGTTTCAAGGCAAGAGAATTATTACAACATTTTCAAATTTTGAATTGATTTTCTACCATTTTCCAATTGCATTCAAGTATCTGCTTGTAAGTGACATCATTGAGGAAAACTGCATATGGAAAAGAGGGAACTGTAATAGGGACAGAATATGTGATGGAAGATTTTTAATTGCATAGTTATTGATTGGGAAAGGGATATGCAAAACCCAAAGAAGATATATGAAGTCATAGTGCATGACTGGGTACTACTGAGCTTACTGAATGGTCTGTGTGGGAAGAAGCCATTGTGTCATAAGATCAGGGAACGAAATTCACGGAAAATTTCACAGAAAATTTGTAAAATATTTTTAAAATTTTATATAGCATGGAAAGTCTTGGCAATTATTCAGGTCTGGGGGATAATATTCTTCTGGTGAAGGTTATAGCTGCCTGTCACAGGCTGAAGTTTCCTGGAAAGCATGTTAACTCCCAGATAATACCTTCAATATCTTTACCAGATATGCCCAGCAAAAGTAGTGGCTTTCAAGTAATACTCTCTGAGGCACTTGCAATGTGGACAACAATAAAGTCCAGAAGTTTTGCTTTGCCACCTGATGAGAAAGTGAGTCAAAAAACTGCTCTATAAGGAAATAGTGTAAGCCTCTTGGGTGACCCATAGACTCCATTCTGCACCAAATCTCAGCCATAGAAAACATTATTGTCAATAGAAAACAAAAACATTTGAGAAACTGGAAAGAAATATCAAATAGGAATATGCACAGGAAAAGTCAAGGTTTTCCATATGTTATGTGGAAATCAAGACTACATTAAATAGCAGATTAGCATGAATCGTCCTACTACCTGCCACTGTCAGTCACTACACCCATAGCCAAGATTTGAGAGCAGAAGGTACTTTTGCTTCTGTCATTAGGCATGTCAGGGCAAGAAGGATTGTCATAGAGATAGATGGAGTATAATGTCCATCAGAGAAGGGGGAAGACTAGAAACTGCAAGTTTTAAGACAGGAATACTATTATGACTTGCTGGAGTTGACATGTTTTAGATTTGCTGTGAATTCTGCCTAATTTTGCTTTATCTTTTATAAATACTGTGCACCCAAACAACATGAAAGTAGTAACCATCTCACCATTGGGAGCTGGCAAACCTCTCTCTAGGTTTGGTTTTTCATACCTGTACTGAAATAAACCCGCAGGTTTCAGAGGTTTCTGAACTGGGACTTTGTTGTTGCTATTAGAAAGTCTGATACTATGACATTTCCAAAGAGATTTTGTTTGCTTGTTTTCCAATGCAGAGATGAGCACTACGGATGAGCAGTGGGAAACAATTTAAGAAATGGCTGCAGACCTTGCAACTGAAATTCATTTCAGCTAAATCTAAACAAGAAGGAGGGTTACAGAGGTCAAATGTAGTTATGTAGTATGTAAAGAGTAGAATGAGCAAATAATTGAAAGGCTTTTGAAAAATATATAAACAGTCTGGTAGAAAGACAGACTGAAGAGAGTTTATCCAAATAAGCAGAAGAAAGTTAAAAGGATAATTAGAGGAGTAAAGAAATAATATTGGATGTCAAGTTGTATGGAATATTTCAATTAAAAGCTCTTCAACTATATCTGTAATAGAGACATAGGTTCAAAGGTTAAATTGTCCCATTAAAGACAATGATGGGGGATCGAAGACAGGGCACAAGGAAGTGGCAATTTGTTAAATATTATTTAGCTTCTGTTATTACAGCTGAAGAAGAAGATGGAAAACTGCTTGGTAGAAGAAGTTTGTTTCTCACAAAGATAAGCCAGCTTCTAATAAAGTGCAGGTAAAATTGGAAGTAAATGAGTCATTTATCTGCAAATGTACATTATCCTGGTGTCATAGACAGGGGTGTAGGAAATTTAGGAAATATACTCTAATTTGCTATAAGTTAGGGAGGTTCTATCTCATTATCAACATTTTTCATGTAAAACCTTCGTGCAGTCTCATATAGCACTGGAGTATCTCAAATGCCTTTACAATTATTTTCCTCAGTGCAGTTCAACCTGGGCTTTTAGAAAGTGCAGTAATAGAAATTATCCAGGTTAGTGGCAGATTATATACCAAGGCTCACCAGTCAAATACAGACGTAGGAACATGCAATAAAAGAGCAGAACCAATCTAAACCTTCACTAAAGAACCATATGAAAATAAATGTTGGGAAAACCTAAGAAGATTCTTGCAAAATATACAGAAATGTATTTCCTCCGATCAGATACCAGCACTGCAATGAAATATTAAAGCTTTGAGCTGGAAGACTATCACAGCATATAAATGAATACATTAGCCTACTCAATTTATAAACTGTGAGTAAAATTCAAGTAGAGTATCATATTCAAAAGAACCGGAAATGTTCATACGGCATAAGTTTAAAAATCATACTACAGAACAAAAGCAGCATGCACTGTATAATGAGATGAATTAGAATATTTTTTACAAGAGAGACAAATAGGAATAATACACAACATACAGTGACTATAAAGACTTAAATATGAGATGAGGTTTCTGTCATTAAATATTTCTTGAAAGCAGAAGTTCAGCATCTTTTATTCCTAAAATTCAACATTCAATATTCTCCTAAAGACGGCTGGACATTCAAGAGTGTCTCCTATTAAAACAGTCAGAATTGAGGGTTTCTGGGAGTTTTGACTATCTGGCGGTTTGGTGCGTCATCTTTCTTATCATCATTTTTTACAGTGAGGAGTCAGATCTATGCTACCTTCAACAGCCGTGTTTTGGCATTTCCACCTTTTATTGCTTACAGGCAAGGCTGACTTGATCAGCCTCTTCTCTATGACAGTTAATTTCAGCTAAAAGAGTTTTCTTTGGTGAATCCCATCTCCTCTTTATATCTTTGCACCACTGGAAGCTGTGAGCTTCCGTAGAAGGGAGGAGTCTTTAGGATGCAAAATGGAAAGTGGATAGCTGGAAAGCTGTCCAGAAACCAATCTTACCCTAATTATAGGAGTCTAGACAGCTAGAATAGCAGATACGTCTGTGAATCAAAGAGATAGTAACAGTCTTTGTCATGGACACTATGGGAAAACTTTCCATTAACCAGTTCTGGGCCTTTAGGGGAGCACTAGAGGAAAATAGGAAGCTTTTTTGCAATTTGATTTTTCTTTCTGTAAAAATAAGATGTGGAAGATTCACATTAAGAATCTCAAGCCTCATTTTTGACTAAAACGCTTCACATCTCAGATGCAATATCAACAGATTTATTTCTGCTTCAGTCCTCACGGACTATATATCCCTTATAAATTCCTTGCCAGCTTTACACAAAATATACCTGTTTCATGGTGGGAGCTGATTATTGTAATTTCCTCTTTAAAAATCTCTCAGGTTTGTCACATCAGCTCTGAATATAAGAACACAACTTCTATATTACTATTCAGATGAATTGAGCATATTATGCTATTCCTCTCTTTCATACAGCAACTGCTTCTTAAAAAGCTGATTTACTATCAAATGCCACTATTTTTTAAAGCTTTTACTAATGTGGGCCCTGGTTCTGCTCTTTAATCTCATTTTGACAGGTATCTGTGCCATGTGTATCTCCTATTATTTAAACACCATACTGTCACCTCTTTGGAAGGTAAATGTCTTTTTCTTTGTTTGCTTCAAATTTAAGATGGTTCTAAATTATGTCACAATGTATATTTTTATGTCTTTATGGTGTTTACAATTACAAATGTCCCAACAGAATGAGAGGAAAAATACGAAATGATTATCATTACTGTGATATAAATCATTTTTGTTATTTCAGTACTTTGTATGCAAAGATAATACATAATCACCAATAACCCATTATAATTATTACATGTATGCAAAAAGTTTCTGTATTTCAACAAAATTCTCAATAAGAACAATATCTGCTGAAAGGTAAGTCTTGAGACTTAAATCACATTAATGCAAAAATCTGCTTTTATCATAAAAGGAGAGAGGAAAAAAGCCCTTGAATTATTTTGCTTTTTCTTGCTACATATCTTGAGCCATTACTGCCAACCCATCAAATGAAAACTGCATCTTCTAGAAGCTAAAATTGTGAACACTACAAGTCATGTTGCAGTTGACATGAAAACAACCATTGCTGGCATATCTTGTATTTTTACAGCTGACTATTCTCTCCCTGACATTTTTAGTAAAGTTGAGCAATATCCAGATTCCAGCCTTGATACCAGTCGGCACAGCAACATTCATCTTAAGATGACATCTGTTGAGAATTTTTCAATAACTTAATGGTTATAAAGCATGTGAGGAGGGGGATAATAGAGGGATTATGACATAAAAATGCTAAAGCCCTTGTGGGGGAACTGCTGCACATAAAGTTTTGATTTGGTAATTCAAACTAATGCAGTTTGTAGTCCTCTAGAGAGAGGGCAATAATGGTGCACAATATGCTCTTAAACACTGATGCATAACACATTGTGCTAGAGCCAAAAGGCACTGTACAATATCATTATGGTGCAGAGAGAAGTAGTAACTTCGGGAGCTGCTTTCACAAAGATCTGAACGCACAGGCAACAAACAATGCTATTCCTCCCCTTTCTATGCTCCTTAATCTATTCATTTGGGCATCTTAGGAAAACACGGCATTTATTGTTAATACGACAAAATGATAAAGTTAAAAATACAAAGATCTGTGTCATGCAGTACATATAGGCTTACCTATTTTTTTGGGTTTTTTTAAGATGAATTAGGCAGGATTAAAATTTTTCATCGTTTGTCTTTGAATGTGACGAAATAGGGAAGGTACATATTTGGACAAAGCTAGAAAACAGACAAAATTAAAGATCTGTCTATTTGTAATGGACCCAAATTAAGTACTAATGATATTTTTTGAGGATAAAAAGTGTGCAGAAATTCTTAAAATGGAGTAGAGAATTATTATAAAATTTATAAAAATCTCATGCAATGCACAAATAATATGGTTTGGGGTTTTTTTTTTGGCCTATTTTATTATTGTTGAGATGGGTTTATTTAATTTACATTGCATGTGCTGCTGGATGTAATGTCAAACATAACATTTAAATGAGAACACAGTTTTTTGATTACTTCTGCAGGACTTCTGGCAGCGTGAATTTAAGGAGACAAAACCAATATGCTTGAATGATAAATTGTTTGTACTAGGACAAAGCAAAAGAAATAAAAACGCTCTACCATATTTGCTGGTCTTCTAGAAGATGTATATATAGATGACTTTTTGGTTCATAAGGACGCTATCAACATTGAACTACTCATTCCCGTCCTGTAAACATAGTGATAGGTTTTGGATTTTCTAATCTGAGTCAAAAGTTTAAGAAAAAGGTCTTGTTACTTGAAATACTTTTTCTTCTGAGGAGTCATATAAGTAAGTATTTTTGCAACTTTGCATGAATGGTGATTCATCTAATCTCCCTTTTGGGGCCTGAAAATCAGTTTTCCAGTGTAGTTTGGTTGATTTACCTAATCATACAACCTCAACATATGGAAATATAACAATCAATTGCATCCCAATGTGCTTGTCCAATTTGATGGGACTAATCAGCTTCCCAGGGGCCTATACCCCTCAGCTGCCTCTGAAGAAGTAGCCCAAAGAACTGGCTCACCTCGTTCTGACTGACAAACATAGGCGGAAATTCTGTGTTAATGACTGAGTATAGAAGTTGAGAAAAAAAACACAAAAAAATAGAGAAAAAGATTTACAGTCCTGCATGCAGGTGTCAAGTGTCATTTCGGGTAGTGAGGTTACATTTCTTGGCTTTTTGCTGCTGCTCCAGACAAACTGTGTCTTTCCTGTATGTCCCACGTCATAGCTGCCATCGCTATGGTGATGTGCCAGGCAACTGAGGGTATGTAAAATGAGTAAGAGACCGCTGTTGCTCCCTGTTTCACTCATCCCAGATCTGTGGGTCCTCTGCCATAAGGGGAAAACCAGTCTGTCCTCACCAAGGGATCAGGCTCTGAGGCGCTGCCTAATTTTGAGCGTCATATCTGGTACTACAGGCTATATGTTATGCTTCACTGTGGTCTTCTAGATCTCTGCTGCACAAAACCTTCTCTCCAGTGGGCTCTGGGAACACAGGAGTCTGTGCAACAGTAGTACATCTTTGGCTCATTGTGCTCAAGAGGCTTGTGCTTTATGTACAGCACTTGCGTCAACAGGAAGCTTGCATAGGGGCTCAGATCTTCTCAGAGAGAGTTATTTAGGTGCCATGTGATTGAACTTAATTTAAATTAAGGTCTTTTTGGTTTCCCAGTGAATATAGCAGCCGATGTCTCCTCTTTTGTCATTCAGCTGCACTCTGGCATTTTTTTCTCACACATTGCTGGTGACAGTGATATGTTTTTAGGTTTCTTTCTTTTCCAGTTCTTTCCATAGGTCCCATGAGGAGTCAGATTGCAAAGTTTTTAAGCAAATGGAAGATTTTTTATTTAAAGTCAAAATATTTGGGGGAAATTTTCATTTTCAGCTGAGGTGTTTTTAAGTTTAATCATGCCTCAATGACTGAGAAGCTGGCAGACAGTAGATACCCAGAAATGAAAATATTGCTTGGTAAGGTATCATCCAACAATACAGCAAGCAGTTCTTTGGGGCTCCCAAAATCAGCGTTATAAGGCAAGTCTGTGATTTAAATAGGGGTTGATTTGGAATAAATTAATTTTGGGTTCAAATGTGGTTGTTTGAATGTGTCTCACATAGCTTCTTCCTGTCAGGATCTATGTTGGATTAGATACTGCCCGTCACAAACAGTGCTCTGTGATCATGTGTTTACTTCTCATCTAGAGCAGAGCGGTACTAGCGCATTTGTCTGATGAGGCATAGATCTTTGTGACTGAGAATCTATGACATTAGAGACGTTTCTCAGTGGTACAGTTCCCCCTCTTGTATCTTGAAATGCGTGGAAAGTTGTAGGAATGTAGGTACTGCAAATCTTTTGGTGCACAGTTGTTCTTCACTCATGCCTGGTCTACAAATGACAAAGGTAAGGTTTCATTCCCACTGTTCCCTCTCGTTCATGAGGACAGAATGCCAGGCAACAATGACTGTGTTCCTTCTCTAGCCCATTTACAGTGTGTGTGCAAACCAGGAGGTGGGTTTGGGAAAGTATAAGTGCTACTCGAACGATGCAGCAAGATAAGTGATTTAGCCCCAAAAAGATAGCTTGCATTTTATCCTTTTCCCCAGCCTGCAGGTTCTGGGACATCTATTGGGTGTGATATACAAGATGCATATCTTTGAAAATAAAATGCTGGGATATAAATTACCATTAAAAAAAAAAAGGCATTTAGTGACACGTCTACCAATTAAAAGACTCAAAATTCTGCTCCCTGCTTAATATAAAATGGGAGAAATTACATGGAATATATGTAAATCTTTATATATGGTATCGTAATCCCTCGAATGAGAATTTGCTGCATTGTTCCATTGCCAAAGTGATGTCTACAAATGAGGGCTCAGGGAATTGCTGCAGGCTTTCTGATGAACTGAGCCAGCAAGCCACTGTGGACACAAGCCTGAGTTTTTGAATGAAGAAGAGGATTTACACATGCAAAGATATTTGTCTCTTTTGCCTTTCAGATTTCCAACAAACAGCTCCTCCTTTCATTTACTGGCAATAATTGGAAACAAAATGCAAAACCTAAAAGTACTTGTGTGCTCCAAGTCTTCTCCATCTTTTTCAACTACATAATTTGTTCTGCTAAAAGATGCAACTCTTCTTTACAGTTGTCACTGATGAGTTAATTAATACAAAAATTTTAAATTCATTATTTTAACCATCTTCTAAACACTTCTAAAAATACTTAAATGCCATTTTGCAGACAAATTAGTTGTGAAACTATCTATCTATCAGGGAGACTTTCAGTTAAAAGTTTGTACAAATAAATATATTCTATATGTTATTCTTTTCAAAGAATGTTTGATCTAATAGCTTCTAAAGATGGAATTTTGTTTGATTTCCTTGTTGTTTAATACCTAAAAGAACAGTCTGAAAAAGACGAAAGATGTATTAGTTTGCTTAGCTACTTAGCATTAGAAGACTCAGTATTTTGTGAATTACAGAACAAGATTCAGTTTAAAGGATGAAATCTTTTTTTTCCCACTGATTGCCTCCCTGCTTGAAAATACTAAGTGGCCTTAAAGTGCCAAGGAGTTATAAGAAGTTTAAGTTAATGTTAAATATCTTAAGCCTTTTTTTCTATGGAAAAAAGGAATTAATTCAGTATACTCACACATTCGAACACCACATATTTAATGATTTTTGTAACAGATCCTGTATACATTAGTGGTATACAATGACTTGAATTACACATGAAACCAACCAAAAAAAGAAAAATAGGACTGCCTTTGTCCCTGTACCATTTGTATCTGTGTATGGCCATCTCATGTGCTGGGATTTGAAACATGTGACTCTGATGGCAACAACTCCATGAAGTTTGCACCCCTTATCCTTCCTTGTGCACTTGGATAGTATATATTTAGATGGTCAGATTTCAGTGCAGAGGAGAAAACTTTCCTGGATATATTTCTATAATCATTTGCATACAGAAGGCCATGGTATCTACAGATTTGGGGAAATTATTTTTAAATGTTAAGACAAAGCAGCTAGCAATAACTGGGGAACTTTCAAGGTCATGGCTGCTGAAATAATTTCTTGTACACTAAAACAGTATTCAGTCACTTCTGAGGGAACAAAAGATAAAACATCTATTGCAGTTTTTCATCACTTTCATGGGTTTTCTTTTGAAAAGAAGTGCTACAGTCTAGACTCCTTCCAGTCAATCAGAATGCAGAAGTTTTCTTCAGAAATTCTTATTTTATTCTACAAGAAAGCCATATTCCCTCAGAAATCATTTGTTAACAGCAGTTCAGCTTTGCTAGTCCATTGTCTGAGGTGAATCCAAGATCAGTTATGGTTTGAACATAATTGTGAAGTGTACAAATAGCTGTTTTTAAAGGCAGTATTCTTACTCTAGTTTGTATTCAAAGTTTTATAAATGAGGTAGTATAGTAAGAAAAGTTTGTAGTTAAAAATCTGCAATGGAAAATGTCCCCCAAGTCAGAAGGCAGGACCCACTCTATCAAGTTTATAATTAAGCAATAATCTCAAGAAACGCAGTCATTACCAGCCTTTAATGACTACTTTGTTGGTTAACAGCTCAATGTGAAGTTGAGGATTGTTAACACTCTATCAAACTTCTTGTTAAGTGTGCTAAGTTTTTATTTAAACACACTTGGATCGCAGCTGGAAAGCTGTGGGGGGAATCGGACATTCCCAAGTGCCTAATGACCAATTTTTTTCCATCGCTCAGAACACAGGGCACATTCCTTTATGTTTATATAATAGCTGTTAACTACAGATGGCTGGTGCCACCCGATTTTGGTACTTTGTGTGACCTTAGTCATCTACTGTATCTGCAATCAGTTGATGTTCTTTTGCTGCTGAGCTTTTGTGGAATAACAGAAGTTTATCTTAGAGCCATTCGGAAAATCCAGCCAAGAAGACAAAATAATTACCACAGAAATCAATAGTAACACAAAAAAAGTAAGTTCCTTTCCAAATGCTATGACAGCCTCTGCTGAATCAGATTTATTCTGGTGGGCCAGAAAAGGAACCATTTTGCCTTGCTGGTGAGGTGACTGGAAATTAATCTTACAAAGTCTACTGAGCTAATTCAGCCCAGGAACATCAGCTGGAAAGCAGTCATACCTCTGAGTTAACGGCAATTTTTCTTCAGAAGTGCCTGTGACAAGCAGCCATTTCCCTTTGTTTCGTGCACTAGCAAAGATGCTGATGTTTTATGGTTTACGATACCTTTCTGGACAGGTAGCAGCATTTACACTGCAACTGACGAACCCTTAAATTAGCAGCATGGGTCAGACTTGCTGAAAAGCAACAGGGAGAGAAGGTGGCTGAAGTGATGTCATACATGGGTTTGTTGACTTTGCTGAAATATCCACAACAGTTGTGGAGTCAGACAAATTCCGCCTAATCAACCCGATAACTTATTATCAAAAGGATCTATTTCTTTGTCACGTCTGTCAGGGTAATCCGGAATTCATTATCATATTAATGTCCTGACTGGGCTCCTCTGGACCTCTGAGTTTTGTTTGTTGAAGAGCTTCCTGGGGCGTTTGGAGAAACAAAGCGCACTCTCTGGAACATGAGGCATTCAGAGCCGCGTACAGATGGGCCCGGGCTCTTTGTTCCTCTCTGCCTGGGAGGCTGTTATGGGAAGCAGCCAACCTGCAGTCTGTCACAGTGAACATTGTCAAGTCATTGTGTACTTTTAATTGTTACTATGTACATGGAATCTGAAAGGTCGCTCTGGATATATAGTACAAGAGCACAGAGCCCTTTGCCAGACCAAACAGCTGTCCTGTGGTGTTCCCATATTCAGCTCCAGTCACCTTTCCCTCATTGAAGGATTCTTCTGACAGAGCAATTAAAACATACGATTTATTACTAAACAGTCAATAAGGAAATCTTAGAAGAGCACTCTTTCACCACTTCACTGTTTCCCATGTGGCTGTCTTAACAGGTCCTTTTATATTTAAGCAATTATTTCTGCCCCAACGATATTACAGACCCGGCAAGATTAATTAAAGAGCCGACAGCAAATTACAATAACAACCTCAAAATACAATCAGAGAGGTCAAACTGTATACCAAATTCTGGTTTTAGACACTCCTAGATAAAATAAAGCTCCCTAAGTTTGGCTGGCCTGCAAGAGATGAACTACATTCTTTTCTTTATTGAAGATACGTGAATATTTCTTCAGAAGACTTTGTGTAGCTTCTCATTTTTATCTGCAGCATAAAAGATTCAGTCTTAAAGGAAAACGTAATTGTATATGGTGTGAATAATCCTTGGCTGTAGAAGTACTACTCACCAGGGAGTCTACAAGCCGTGTTAAGTCTAGATATGCTAATATTTGTTTTCCCATCATGCACCTCAGCTTTTGTTTAGAAAAATATGAATGCTTGCTAATTACAGCTGAACACTAATATGGTGGTGTTTCTAAATTTTTGTTAAGTAAATTAGGTTTATCAATATTGTTGTGTATGCAAATGCAATAATTAATAAAGAATTAAAAATTATTAGGTTTAAGACACAAATGCACAGAGATTTCCAGTTCCTTCCCACTCTGCTCACCCCAGATGTGCAAAACATGAAGAAGCCATACAAAATGTCTTGTGAAGAACATTCTCCAACAATTGAGCTTTATTAAAACTTGATGATGAATTATTTCCATGCTGCATATATGTGAAAATCAGTAAATATGTATATAAATTCATAGTTATACATGTGAGTATGTGAGGAAAAATACTGCATTTAATGTTTTAAAAATAAGATTTAACATACAAAAGTCAGGTGTAAGAACATGAATAAACTGTAATCCAGCTGCTAAAGTTTTAGATACAGAGCTCCTCATGATTAACACTACAATGTGTAATCCTGAAGGCCTTGAGCTTTTAAAAATGTACATCTAATTGTATACAGAACTGGGTATTCTTTAATTTGGTACTGATTTCCAGCTCTTGGGGTTGGGGGGGGTTGTCCTTTTTCTTTTTCCTATTTTTTTCTTCTGGTGATTTTTCCTGTTTGTTTTCCCTGTTTCTTTTCTTCTTTTTCTTACAGAATCAAAGAATAAGTAAGGTTGGAAGGGACCAGAATGGGTCATCTGGTCCAGCCTCCCTGTTCAAGCAAGAGTCAAGGGTCAATCTAGACCACATTGCACAGGAGTATCCTTACTCTCGTCTTGCACTCTTGTACTTTGTCCTTTTTTTTTTGTTTTGTTTTTTATTCTTGACTATAGAACAAAAAAAAGTCTGGTTTAGTATTGTAGCAATGTATGATAATGAAAATAACCTTCAGAATTTTCCAATACCCATTTCAGAAATCCATTTATGACAGTGAGATATATTTTTATGATACTATTGTTGTCATTTTTGTTATTAGTATTATTGTTATTCTTCAGTGCTTCCTAATGATCCTGTTTATAGAAATGAAAACAGTGAGACTTATACAATTAAATTTCAGAAATTTATTATGATGAAAGCTTTTCCAGCTAACATTACTAACATCCATTTAGCTAACTGCATTTCTCAGTCACTCTTTGTTTACACGAATAGTTATATATATTTGTTGTCTGTATAGGTATTAGTAATAACTCAGCTTCCTTCATCTCCTACATATCTTGGATGAAGACAACTAGCAGATCACCTCAGCTTGCAAATCCTCTTCATTGCTCTGGAAAAGTCTGAAAACCCTTGCTTTTCTGACTCTGTATTTAAACCAATTTTTCTGTTACTCAGATTGCTGTGGATAATTTAATAGTATCACAGAGAAAGAATTAAAAACACCTGTAGAAGTTCCAACACTAACTGCTACAATGATCACCTCAAACTAGAGTTTAGACATTACTTTATAGTAATTCTTACTTCAGTTTTGCTAAAAAACTCCTTCTGAATAATAAAAAAAAAAAAATAATGTACTCCTCAAACTGGAATAGTGTCTGAGTACTCCAAGGAAATCACTAGGTGACCACAAAAAAACCTATTGTGAGCTTTAGTTTAGACGTTCTCAGTGCTGACCAAGGAACCATGGCAGACACAGAAATACACGAAGTACAAGGCAAAGCAGGGCAAAGCAGAACCCTGTGTAATGGCTGAAAGAGTGGGTTTTAGTAATGCATTTCTGCTCAAGACATTTTTTACAGAATTTCACCTCAGAGTGTTTGCTTAACATTTTGCTTTTTCACAAAAGAGAAAGAGAGCGAAGTTTGGCAAAGAGCAAACACACATATAATGAGAAATTTTTCCATATTGTGGGCTGGTTTATTTCACCTTAGCTATCCCCCGGAAAACTCCATGGAGTGAAAACTCAGTGAGTAAATCCATGCTGAGGTTGACGAACCTAGGATTCAGTCCATAGGAGACCAATACTCAGTGGAAATAAGAAATTTCTCTTCTGTGAGAAGCTCCTCATAGACTTAAATGATATTTGTATTTTTTTTGGAATATAATTTGTGTCAGTTTAGAACCATTTCAAATAACCCATTTTGTTTCAGAGACTTGATAAAAAACAATAATGAGTGTTTACAATGTCTAGGGTTATACCCAATACAATAGCTTGCTTATAGCTTACCATAGCCTTAAATTCACACTGGGACTGCTCTGTTCTTGACAGTTCATAACTCTGGTGTTCTTCAACATTTTTTTCTGTGAGGCTTTTTTTTATTTTAAATAACTCTACAAACAGTGAACTCTATAAGACAGGTACCAGGGGCACTGCTTGATGTGCCGTACTGCTTCCTGACAAGACGTGGGTACAGAAGAGGGATCCTGGGGTGTCCTCCTGACCACGGGCTATCCCAGGTGTCCTCCACTTCTCCCTTCTGCCTGGCCCAGGAGAAACTGGTGCTCACCTAGCCCTCCTCAGAGCCAGTCTGGAAGCCAGACAAGATGCCAAGAAAGAAAGGAATATTTTTCTGTCAGTTTACTCCACTGAGCCAGCCCTCTGGGGAGTTGGAAGCATATCACTGCCAGGACACGAGAGTAGGCAGACACACATAGCCAGGGCCGGGAGGAAAGGCAGGGAAGAGGGAAGATTGCTCTGCCTGGTGGCAGTTAGCTGTCAGATCAGATTAGCTGTATCATAAAACACTGTGTTATGGCACAGCTCCAACATAAACCCAAGGCTGCAGCACTTGAGTGGGATGAGGAAGCTTATTTGTGTGCTCCCGCATTCAAGACATGATTCCACTGTGCAGTGGATTAGTGAGCTGATCTATCTAAAAAGAAATATTAAGCAAATGGAAATCAAAAACCAAAAACCAACCAAACATATAAAAAGGATTATTATTTTGAACACCTTGGGGTTTTGATCTATTTTCCACCACCATGTCCAGTATCATCATGCCACAAAGGAAGAGAAAATGGGAATAGAGTTGTCTTTGACCAGTGCTGACACCTGAAATCCATTACTGTAAAATTAAGGCCAAGAACATCTGCCCTTATAACTAAACAGCAGTTAGGTTCCCTGATTAGGAGTGTCAATCATGCAACTGTGAGTTTATTTCTGTGGTGATTATTACACCTAGGAATAGTTAACTTTATCTAAAATTATACTACAACTGAAAAACAATCCATGAAATGGACTGAAATTTTTAAATTGAAAATCACTTCTAAAACTATTTCAGTTGAGGACAAACTATTTGTATGAACAGTGATGGATGTTGACTGAATTTCCTTAATTTGCCAACTAAATGATAGTTACCTGTACAGATATACTATAACTCAATGGCCCAGATATCATTCTATAATTTATATTAATTTATATGATGTGAAAGACAATATTATGAGTTAACTAAAATAATTGCTTGAGATATTTTAAAATATCATCCAATATAATACCATTGTAAGAGTGTTCACGAAACTGGGTTTTTTCTTTCTCATTTTCACTCTGATTTTAATAAATAAGGTCCCAAATGAGTCTAAAATGAACCAATTTGGAAGTATACAAAAACGTCATAAACAATGCATTTGTTCTAAAAATGGAAGAATCATGTCTTAAAATAAATAAGCAATAAACAGAGAATATGTTGGAATATTTTTGTAATGCTAATGCACACAAGGATTAACAAAGAATTTAATGACCATTTTACTCTAGTGATGTGGCTTTTGAGACACACAAAAAAACCACCGGAAAACAGTCTTTCCCCAAACTTGTTACCAGTGCTTGGAACAGTGTTTAGAAGTTCTTAAGCTGCTATTTCTTGAGCTTTCAAAACATATGGTTATTTTCTTTTCTGTTCATGCTCAACTATTCCACTTTGGAAAACACCCAACCTCTCTCGCTATCAGTGCCATCACTTCAGTTCCACTGATTTTCTCTCCATTATTGCAAATCTTCTGTACCCCAAATCTTTATTTTCCCCTATTCATTCCCCCCGTGAAGTAGTGTGATTTCCTTTCTCCTTTTACAAATAGTACACATCAAGTGTTCATCCCTCTGTTTTAGCTATTCAGCTTCCCTCAGACATTGCTGGATGTCCTCCCACATGTGCATCTGCTTAGCACGGAATTGATGCTCTTCACACAGCAAGGCCAGGGAGGGTCAAAGCTATTCTTGCCTGGGA
The DNA here is from genome assembly GCA_013397865.1 of Struthidea cinerea. Lineage (NCBI taxonomy): Eukaryota > Metazoa > Chordata > Aves > Passeriformes > Corcoracidae > Struthidea > Struthidea cinerea. The sequence goes on along the minus strand of VZTI01001040.1, from coordinate 653,899 downwards.
CTGCGAGGAAAGACAGACAGAAACTGGGCTGAACATGAACTTCTGGGAAAAACTTCCCTTTCAAGGAATCAGAAGAGGAGAGTGAGCTCTGTATTTTTGTGTCCAAAGGAAGGGCAAAGAACCCATTTGTGACTAACTAAGAGTGAATGGCAAAGAGCAGACAATATAAGGTTTATTTTCCACATTAAGTATATCTCATGTAGGTATTGAGGAGAGATGGAAAACACCCAACTCATGAACAATGAGCTCTGAAACTCCTTTTCTGAATTTTTCTTTTGACAAATTAGCCTCTAGGACTCACGTTTTTAAGAGTTTGTAATAAGGTGTACTACCAATTTAGGAGGGAGGCATTATGTAGACAGCATATAGATGCTTCTATTTTTATTCTAAACTATGTTTTCATTCTAAACCATGTTTTAGATCCACAGTGGTGTATATACATACATACATTTTCAGTTAAAGATCAACAGCTACACTCCATGCAAAAAAACCCCAAGGCCAATATAACGTATAGAAATAGACCAATCAAATGTTTTAAAGCAAGTTACGTTTAAGATGCATGTTGTGAACAAGTATGAAAGATTCTGATATTCAAACCAGTTTCTATTGAATATCATTGAATCATATTACTTTACAAATATTTCTTACTAGTATCACAGAGTTAAAATGTATCATTGTGACCCCTTTCCAGAAGACATTTTAAGCTATTGTATAAAATAAAATATTGCACCATCTTGAAAGTATAAATAAATAAACAAGATTTGTTATGCTAGTCACAATGCTAATGCATAATGGTCCCCACTTTTCAATTTCCTGATTATTACTTTTCCAATTTATCTAATCTTTAAAATCAAAGGCGAATTCTTTGCTGAGCATCCACCCTCTCATATTTTATTTAACTTCACCCTTGTTTCTGCTTTGTGTCTGCCAGCTAGTGTAGTTTCATTTCACTTCAATCCATTTTCTGTCTCAAAAAAAAAAAAAAAAGAAGGAAAAAGTAGATAGATATAAAGACACAGAGAGAGAGAAAAAGAGTGGAGAGAAAAGAGAGAAAACACTTGCAGTGGACAAAATATATCAATTAAAAAATAGGTTAAAAATAGTCTTTCATGTGCAGTGCATGTCCCTGAGCTAGATTAACATTGCTGTGAGCATGTTGCACTAGTCAGTTCATTGCCTGAGGAAAGTTTGCAGGCAAAATTCATCCACACAGCTAGCACACTTGAAAGACTCAGGCACAGGGCTGTGTTCATGGTCTGGCAACAACAAAACACCTGCTTGAAGTTGAGACAGAATAGCAAGCTGGATGGAGTTCAAAAGAATGGAATGATAATCACACCCTGATTAACAGAAAAGTGAATTACTGTAGTCCTTTGTCAATAGCTGGCCTATTTGCATACTATCTTGCAATGCCCAACAGGTTAGAACTTTTTAGTTACACATGGTCAAACATTAAAAAATGGAAGGAAAAAACTTTATGCCTGTGTAACTCAGACACATTGCATGCATATTGTGTGTGTTACATCTTCTTAATGCTATCTAGTCTGATGTTGGCAAGTGCACGGATAATTCCACCCACTGTCTTTCCTCCTTTTCCCATTCCCCCACCTACCAAATACACCAGGCAAACAAGAAACACAGCCTATAATTTTGTTTGGCACAAGTTTTTTAGTATATTTGACAGCAAACAACTGTATATTAAACCAATTTGTTTCAGCAGATGAAAGTGAGTAATTTTTGATTCAGTCCATTAGAGCTGCTCTTGGCTATGTGAGCTTTTTGAGGTTTATCAGCAAAAGAAACCCTGTAACAAACTACAATGCCAGAACATAAAACATGGAATGTACTACCTTAATTTCATACTGGATGCCTTTTGTTTCATAATTGAGTTTTCTGTGCATACCCTGGGTTTTATTTTAGATTAGTTTCAAAACTGAATGTTGTCATGATAAAATGAGCACTTCTGTATTCACATCTTTACATTGCTAATAAGGTAGTGAGGCATGTCAAAATGGAAATAGAAAACATCATAAAGCCAAATTAATACTGCTGCTTGTTGTTTTCCTTTATATTATAAATTTAATCTTGCTTCATAGGTATTTATAGAAAAATATCTTCTTTTGCTGCTGCATAAGCAAAGTCCTGCTAGACCACATCTCCCATTTATTCAAAGAATAGGCAAAGCACAGATTTCCACTTTCCATGGCAATGTCTCTCCTTAGTAGGAAAGAGTATGAGAGGAAGTGATCTCATGGGATTATTTCCCTACTGTAGTTGAGATATCAAATGTGTGATAGGAAATATGTCACTTGTCTAGCTAGTTCTTAAAAATATTCAAAGCTTAGGACTCTAGTCACAGAAAATATTTTCAAAAACCCCACCTACATCTCCGTGATTCCAATTTAAAGGTAAGAACGTTCTCACTGCATCTATGACTTTTTATGCTATTTATCTTGGTCAAGGAAAATAGATGAATCCGTTTCTCACTGCAGTAATCTTCCATTTATTAGAAAATGAGTGATTGGTCTCCAGCTGCTTCTTCTGCAGCTTGATGAGGACTAGGTACTTCAGTCTTCCCGCATTAAAAATGCTTTCTAAGTCTCTAAATACCATGTTAGTTTCCTGCATATGTCCTTCTGCTGGTCCTCTCAGGGTTTAGAAGGGACATGGCAGAAGGATGATTTTATGTATCTTATGGGTATCCTCTTCCCTTTTCTTGTTTAGCAAGAATTCTGAATTTAGACTAATATTTGTCTTGTGACACTAAATTTCTTTCTGCAAAATTTTCATATGACCAGTTTTCTCCCCATATTGATTTTACAGTGGATAACTATCGTCCTTGTTTTATAAATATGAAGCTATTCTCTTTTTTTTTTCGCAGAGAGTTTTTGTAGTGTTTTGTGACAATTTTGCATTGTCTTCCTGTCCTCTAAAGATTTTGTGGTTGAGTTGCTTCCCACCCACTTAATAAACATTCCATCATCTATGTCACAAAAGGAAATCTTGTACAGGACAACAACAGATGATATGTTTGATTTTATCAGTGAACCATAATCTTTGCTATCCTTTCTTTGCTGATACTGTAGCATTTAAAAAAAAAAATATGTCTTTCTAACCGGCTTAGGAAAATGCCATGTGCACAATGTTAAAAGATTTCTATTCAAGAAATGTATGTTCTGCTTCTGCTTCGTCCATGGGGCCTACTACTCTGTAATAGAAGGAAATAATTTGCTATTGACAAATCCATGCTGGCTGATAGTCAGTTTTCCATTACCTGCCAGGTTGCAAATATTTTGTTGGAACATTTTTTTGGTTCAGTAGTATACTGAGCACTGAAATTAAACTAGTGGATCTGTAATTCTCTTGTACCTCCTTTTGGAATGCCTATCTCACTTTAGAGATGGGCAGTCCATCTGCACTGTTCCAGTCTTCAGTGTTGGAGTGCACTAGATGGTGGTAGAGAGATAGGCTCTGAGGACCAGAGAGAGGGCCTCTATCCTGGGCCTGGAGGTAACCCTGGGAATGCATCCAGGTCACCGGAGACGGACTGAGAGAGGATTGTGTGTTTATGGACAGACTGGGCCTATGAGAAGTGTTAACTGTAGTTTGTGGCCTTATAGGGTCTTGTTTGCCTATTACCATACTAGGTAAAATCTGTGCAATACCCCAGGTGATTGGGAGACACTGTGGTGAACATCTTTCCTGTTTATATGATGTTATATCCTGTTGGGTGCTGGGATTTAGGGAATTCTGACTGCCCAATTTTGTCTTTGCTTTTCTCCATCTTGTATGCAAAGTCCTTGCCCATGCGTCATTACTGCACTTCAGTGTCATTCCCACCCTTTGTGTTCTCAGCGCTTAAATCACTGTAGTACTTTCAGTAATTTAGGATGAGGTACATGGTCCTCACATGCTAAAGCATCTTCTGAACAACTTAAATGGCAGGCAAAGATGCATGTCACACTTGATGACTATTAAAGTGCAGAGATTGCTCAGGCTTCATAATTTGGGAAGGTGTGTTGTTAAGGAAAGGTTGTGGGGAAGAGATATTAACAAAGTGTTAGTGCCTCCTTTCCCAAAACCGTTATTGTAGCACTGACATTATTTCATGTCATTAAATGTCATTTGTTCTGACGTCATTACTACAGTTTTAAATAATGGGTTGAAGGACAATAAAGATGTGTCTACAAGTCTGTGTTGCCTCAGTGACAAGTTGATCAAAGGGAAGGGTGCTTGGAAATACCTAGTAGATATGTCAGTGCTGTTATATTGATTGCAGAGAACTGTGCTTTGAAAATTAGCATATGAGATCATTTTAAAATCAATGGCGTTGCACTGGGACATAGACTTCCAGACCAGCTACGTAGGCTCAGAAGAAATACCTGAGCCAAATCACGCTGGCTCTCCAACAGGCAGCAAAACCACCAGATATCCAGCTATTGTCTTCATATTGGCATTTTAGATTGCATTTATAAATGAAAATTTTATAACGATTCACATTTTGAGATGAATGCATAAAAATAGTCCCTAAAAAGTTACAAAAGTTATAGTTTTGCAGCCTTTGTGTAACTCTCCATAGCTCTTGAGCTATGTTATTTCATTTTTAGGAACTCAAGTGACAGTTTTGGTCATCTTTTGGTGCCTTTTCCACAAGTTTTCTACAATTTTTGAAACAAAATAAAACAAAATGGGCTTTTAAGTAAGACATGGTTTGCATGTCTATTCCTGATTAGCTCCAAAATAAGATTTTTCTCCTCCCTTATCAATTCAGCTTATTAATATTACTTTCCTTATCCTTATTTTGGAACTTAGGGAACAACAGACTTAGAGGCAGTCAAACGTATCTAAAACTGGTTATATTTATTGGTGACAATTTTTTAATGAAATGCAGTACTGAAACACCTATGTGCAAAAATATGCCTCAGCTGAAGAGGAGCTTCTCCTTCTTTGGGAACTCTTTTGGGAGCTGAACTGCTGCTACAGCACACCCCTGCTGGCTCTCTCTGTTTTCTAACAGCATTTTTGCCCAATCCCCGGAAGTGTTCAAGGCCAGGTTAGATGGGGCCCTGGGTAACATGATCCAGTGGGTGGCCTCCCTGCACATGGCAGGGGGTTGGAGCTAGATGATCTTTAAGGTCCTTCCCAACCCAACCCATTCCATGATTCTGTGATAACTACTGATAGCCCCACAAAACGACGACAGCAGAAAATTCTGGAGCACACATGGCTACTGGGTGGCTTCTAAGTAATACCACCATCACTATTGCAACAGGCGCCATCGCCAAGCACTGCAAGACCTAGAGAAAAAGAAGAAACCTGTACACACTGTGGTATGCACTCTCACAGTATTGTTTCCAGATTGCTTTCCTGGCCTGATTTATTTCCAGTGAATATTAAGACTCAAGTATTCAGGTGCGATGGCTTGCTTTGCAACATCTATTATTGGATTTTACTTGGAGCTGTGGCTGTGTTTATTCAAATGGGTTGAAATTATCCTAATGGATGTGGCCTCTACTACTGGCATTATCAGATTCCTGTGTACACTACTTTTCCATCACTTGAAGCAAGTAATCCTTGTTTCCCCACCTTAAAAAGGTTTTGATTTACAGCCAAGCAGGCTTTTGCAGACACGATGGGTTTGCAGTACAATATCTGGATAATGTAATTTTTTATTAAATGGCTTGGCTGAGAGCACAGTGGAATGATTCAAACAGGGCAAGCTGCAAATGACGTTTTCAACAGATCTGCTTTTCCTTAGCTTCATAAAAGTCTCACATGTAGATATTTGGGTCATACAAAACATTACCTTGTCCCTGTCAATTAAAAACTCTTGCTGCTTATTCCTGATTTCACCTGTGCTCTGCTGTTTAACTTCTGCATTTGGCTTGTGGAGGGAGTGACAGTGTAACCATGAAAGCTCAGATGCTCAAACCACTGGCCATGGACATTGTTTAGGTTGCACAGCTGATATGTTCACTTCTGCGTCTGAATGATATCTACTCTTAGACTCTGTTTTTAGACAGCCAAATTGTGAACTTCCTTCTTTTTCCTTGAGTGGATGAATCGCTCCCTGGTATACCAATATCTACAGTAAAAAGAGAATAGCTCCTCTGAAGACTTTGATTCAGCCTGAGTTTGTAGATATCTGCGTACTGCCTTGTCAAGCTGAAGTTCAAGATCAATTCCATAGAATTGAGAGTGAGTTTTGTCCCCACTTTTCAAGAGCCAGACCCATTTTCTTCCAAGGTCCTTGCCCAGAAACACAGATGCAGAGGCTTGTAAGGATAGTGGAATATCAAGGAAATGGGAGTTATGAAGAGGCTGTTCTGGGAATGCAAGGTCTGACTGGGAAATGAAATTCTACTGTCTTCTGCATCATGCCAGAGGCCACAGCACAAGCCTCCTGCTGCCACAGCAAACATTCCACCTTGTCACCTATACATGGCTTACATGGGAATTCTGGATTACTGTAGCCACATAAACACAGAGCCCAAATTTCTCTGACATAATGTAGACTACCTCATCTAGGTCCAGTCTGATAACTCATTTATTTAGTACCCCAGCTGCGCTCCCTAACACAGGAAGACTTGAAATGGTCTTATCCATTCTTTTGGAATAACACCAGAAGAGAATAAATAAATAGCTTCACTTTTGAGTGACCCATAGTTCTACACGATTATAGATTAATTTCTTAAAAAAATATTGCACAATCTTCTTCCTCAGCAGATATTCAATGTAACTAGTATTCAAATCCGTACGTTGGACTCCTGTTGGTTCATTAGCCAAAAATAAATGTATTTTGTTGCTATCTCAGGATCAGAACTATGATTGTGGTATCTATGAAAATGCATAGAGGTGTTTAAAACAACCTATAGTAGTTTGCATATTAATGGAGTATAAGTGCATGTTAATTCAGCAGTGTGTGTGAGCTGTAGCATGGGCATGAATCCAGTTCTATATCAATCCATTCATTGCCTCTCTGAGCCCTTTTTGCCCTCCTGCATCTCCTTGTCTAGTTAAATAATCCCTTCCAAGATTTCTGTAGTTCAGAAGGGTTTCTGGAAAATCAAATGCAAGTTGTGAGGATATCTAGTTCAGCAAAGGTAGCGCTCAGGACCTTCTGACCTGTTACAGATGTTTTTGATGAATTTTTTTATTAGACTTGTAAGCAAGGCATTTCAACGTATTTTAGAGCTAGTACCATACACTTTCTGATCATAATACCCTTTTTAGAAACACACTTATGCCAATAATGGAGAAATGCATGACAAATTTATATATTGATTGTAAATTGCCAGATGAGAATTATTCACATAAATGAAGAAGATACACTAATTTTATTTATTCGGTTATATTCAAACCAAATTTACATAGTGAACTTTCCTCTATGCCATGACTGAGTTTTCACCTTTTCATGTGAAAACACTGTAGCAGCCCATGTAACCATAGGAATTTCCTGTCATCGCATAGCAATAGAGGACAAATGGCACTGTGGAAATTTCCTCTTTCTTAGCATGATCACATTTACATGAATGCAAGAGTCCAAATTCTATCACTACTCATCAATACTAACTTTTTAATTATGTCTTGACACCTGAGCCAAGAATAAACACTTTTAACTAATCAATTACCAAAAAGCACTGTCTTTTTTTTTTATTATTTTTTGTTGGTTTGGGTTTTTTTTGACAGAGGTTGTAAATAGGAGCTATGCAGATAGGTTCTCTGTTCTAAGAGACTGCAAAGTGAGTTCATTCTTGACACTTGTTATTCTAGACATGCAAAAGCTCTTAACAACCAAAATTACTCAAGGTAGCATGACTGTAGTAGCTCACAGATGTAATATTTTATAAGGAAACTAATTATTTTTCATTCTAATTTCTGTAGAAGAAAATAGGCTTAAGAAATGCAGGCAGAAGCACCAGATGATCATAAAAAAGAGGCAAGTGTAAAGGAAATTTTTCCTTCAGATCAATCCATGCAATTGGCCACCCACGCAATAAACAAGAAAAACTGGAAAGAATGGGAATCACTCCTGTCAGGAAAAGTAGTGCTTTCACACTAGTTCCTTGCTGTTAGTCCTGAAGCAGAGGGAATTTTATATTAATTTGTTTCACAGTTAATATTCAGGCAGTTGCAAAAAATGCCACTTGACCACCAGTACGTACCTTTCACTTTCAAAAAAGCATTGAATAGAAAAATTAATTAGTCACCTTTTTTCCTAAAGGTACTAAATTAAAAAACAACAACAAGAATAGAAGTAAACTAACCTCGTTCTTCTGAGATTGATAGAAATAAATAATTAAACTCTTTTTTTTTTTCTTTCCTAGTGTTACCTAATTCCTTAGGAGGTTTGTGCATTCTATTTTCACTTTCATTTTATTTGACTTTAGGAAGCTCTAACCAGGCCAGGAAGAAAACCTTTTAAAAAAAGATATTTATACTCAAACTTCAGAGGATAAAGACAATAGAAAGTGCAAAAATCAACTGAAATATTTTCAGAAATAATTTAATTCTCATGTCACTGCTGACTGACAGCTCTAATAAATTCCTACATTTTAAGCAGACTTACATTTCACATGCATTTGCTCTCCACTGCTGAGCAGAGTGGAACATCTATTGTCAAATGCATAAAATAACATTAGAAATGCAAACTTAATGTAGCCAATGGTAATGTGTTATTTAAAACTTATGAGCCTGAATAAGGGCTTATTTTCTCTAAATTGAAATTTATAGTTTCATTTTGAAGTGCTAACTTGAATATTGATGGGCTTCAGGCATGCTGTTATAAAATGGGAAAGAAAAACAAAGCAAGTAACTATGAGGCATAAAGCTGCTATTATGGTAATATATGGAAACTTATATAAAAAGTGGATCCTAGTTACCTGTACTAATAGCAAAAAACATACAGGAGAATTTGTGCAACTGGTATAGGGAAGTCATACTTTCCTGCAATATATGTCAAATCTAGGTTCAGAATTACAATATTTAAACACAGATGGCTAGAGAATAATTTTGAAATAGCACCAGAAAGCAGGTGATAGTTTCATCTCTCCTTTTGAAGCTTATTTTTTGGCATTTTTTTTCTCCAATTCCACTCTGATCAGTGAAAATAAAGAACAAAGACAGTGTTTCTCAGTTGCATTTTGGCACCAGATTTTCTTGACACTGAATACATGTCACATATATATATATATGGCTATAGGAATATATATATATATACTATACATGGCTATAGGAAAGCTAATTAAATTTATGTTAAACACAAATCTTCTTCAATTTCAAAATAAAAAAAATACCTCTTTACCATAACTTGATTTTGCAGATATTCTAAATCACTGAAGATTTTTTCTACCTCATCTGCTCAAACATATTGTTGAGCCATATATACATACTTCAGAAATTATGCAGTATAGCCCAGAGCTTACAAAATTACTAATTTGAAAGTCTATAGCACTTGTCATCTCTTGATACAAATACTCTACAAAGTAGTAAATAGTTTATAAAATACCCCTGGAAGAAGTGTTTATGATTCAAAAATTTTATGATTATTAAGAAGTTTATATTAGGAGTTATCTAATTTTTCTAAAAATCCCATGAATAGGTCAGTTGCTGAATTAAGAAAGGAATTCAGTCTCCCAAATCAAATGCAGGCAATTCAGTCCTGCAGGTGGGATTCTTCACATTAAAAATGCCAATCTCCATAGATTGAAAGAGGTGGATTTCATTAAATACAGGTAAGGACTCAGGAAAGAAACATATTTTTAAACAGCCCAGACCAAGCAAAATCAATCATAGAATGACAGAATTGTTTGGGTTGGAAGGGACCTTAGAGATCATCTAGTTTCAATCCCCTTGCCATGAGCAGGAACACCTTCCACTACCCCAGGCTGCTCAGACCGCATCCAACCTGGCCTTGACCACTTCCAAGGATGGCCATCCACAGCTTTCTCTGGGCAACCAGTTTCAGTGCCTCACCACCCTCACAGTAAAGAACTTCTCCTTAAAAACAAGTTCATTCTTTAATTATGACTTGGGTGTAGCTAGGCATCAGGACTATCCTGCCTGTATGCCTTCTCAGTTCACTTCAATCATTAATCAGTCACAGGTATAGTTGAGATAATATTTTTGGTTTCCTTGGGGTCTGTTTGAAACTAGGTGATAGGTGTAACATTTGCAATTAATTATTCTACTGTTACAGGAACCCAGGTGGTAATTTTTGGTCGTTCTCAAAATTCCTCAAGGAAACAGTTCTTGCTGTTTCACATCAGATTGTTACCCTTAAATGTGTTGACTATCGATGTGAGTGGAATGTCCCAAAGGCTGGTCTCTGTGATTTCTGCTGCAGAAGTGATCAATTTGTATGCAGATAAGACATTAGAAACTAAGTCTTCAATGAAAGCTATTGTTGTGTGAACAACATCTACAACAGTCCTTTCCATGCAGTTAAGATATTTAACAGATGTTGTGTTATACAGTTGAAACTATATGCAAATCTAGGATTGCAGACAGTTGAATAAAAAAATAATTTGAGGTACTCTCCCAATCCAGCTAAAGATGCTGCTGTAAGAACCCTTGTAATGGAGACTCTTTTTGCCACAGGACAGCTATCAAACATCCTGTTTCGGAGATTTGGTTCATTATATGAATATTACCCTATACCAGGGCTTATCATCTACTACCTGTCATCTACTATTCCAGTAATACATATTAAGAAAGAAGGTATATTAATTTTTTTTTAAATATTATACTTTATTGGTGCATAGCAATTTCTTAACTATTGTAACTTAGAGAAAAAAAGAGTTGCCATATATTTCCTTAGTGCATAGCATGGATTTGAGATATTTTTCTGGTTTAGAATAAGATTTTTCCAAATGTGAACACACCTAAGTTTGCCTTACTGGTCAAATTTATTTCACATAATGGTAATGTAAACTGTTCCTTACCATTAAACTATTTTTACGAGTGATTCTCAAATTATTTTAGAAGAAGTGTTTGACTAAAGGAAAAACTTTTGTGATAATTTTATGCCTGTGAAAATTCTGAAAATGCTTTATCTATAGACATATCCTTTATAACATACCAAATCTAGGTGAGATACTTGATAGGTGGCAAATCTATCAAGTTCTGCTCAAAATAAGTGTTTGCCCTCCGTGATCATTCTTAAAAAGAGGAAAATACAGGCAGAAGGATACTCCAAGTAAAGACATCAAGTTCAGGAAGATAGTGATGACTGACTATTATTTTCATGATTTCGACCTGCTCCAAAAATCGCAGACTACACCCAGTCTCCTGTTTTGCTTTCTGACCACTGCCAGCTCAACTGAGCACCTTAGAGTAAGTTATCAGATAGTGGTTAAGATAAGTTACTATATTAAGTTTTGGTCCTCCAAATCAATTAATTAGGTTCTTATCTGGAGGATACAGAGAATATTTGGGTTTGGTTTTTTGTTTGTTGGGTTGGGTTTTGGGATTTCTTGTTTTTTTGTTTTGGTGGGTGTTTTTGGTTTTGTTTTGGGGGTTTGTGTGGGGTTTTATTTGTTTGGTTTGGTTTGGTTTGGTTTTAATTTTATTTTTATTTTCTGGAGAAGAGAAGAGTCTGGGAATACTTTATTGCTACAGTTCAAAATATAAAGTAGGCATGCAAGATTGAGAGAGACTTTCTACCAAAGCCTTCTTTCTACCAAGATCAAGAAAAAGGGCAACAGTTTTAAACTGAAAGAGGGTAGATTGGACTTAGGTAACAAATTTTCTTATGATAAAGGCGGTAAGACACTGGAGCAGGTTGCCCAGACAAGTTGTGAATGCCTCATTGTTTGAGGTGATTGGATAGGACTTTGAGTAACCTGGTCTAGTAGAAGGTGTCCCATGGCAGGTGGGTTAGGCTAGATGGCTGTGAAAAATTGTTCCAACCCAAACCATTCCATGATTCTATGATTTTTTTGGTATGATTTTATAATTTCAAAAATTGCATGGAAATACCGGGTTCTCTATTAACAGACAGTGCATATACAAGTGCTTATCTTCTCTCTCATAGTTCTACAGAGTATTCAGAGATACAGGAGGTTGCAGAGCTGTAAGGGGCCAGTCTAGTAATCAGACAGAGCCTGGCTGTGTCAGCTTAGTAGAAAAAAATACTTTCTGATAAGGATTTGCCAGAGTGCAGTAGGAAATAGTAGGAAATTGTTGAAAGGGTCTAAGAGTTGCATGGAATAATTAGAGTTTATTGTTACTTTTGAATTGAAGTATTTTAACACCATGATATGTCTAATTTTTGGCCTACTCTAACCTAAATTTGATAGCAAACACAATGTCATCACTTGCCTTCAGTTAGCATTGATGTGAGTGCTGTTGCTGGGAAAGTTTCATCATTCAAACTGTATCTGATAGAATCCAGTGGAAAATACCTTTCTAGAGTTTATTTTCAGATGAGACATCTAACATTTTTTGTTTCTCTCTACCCTTTCTAGATTTTTATCTTTTGTTATTAGGACTGCAGGACACTGCCAGAAACTCTGAAATTTTGCAATGATCTCCAGAAGCACAGGGAATTGTCTGCTATCACCTTGGCTTGGTCCCTGCCTGCTGTAGTTTCAAAAACCAGAATTCAGTCTTACATCAGAGCCTGTAGTTCTACCATTTTTGATACAGAACATCTCTTAAACGACCACTAACAGTCTGATTCTGAGATCTTGAAGAGCATAGCTCACGTGTGCTGTAATATGTGAGAAATGTTTTGTTTTAATACACATAGAGACAGATTCTAGAAATATGAGCAGATTTGAAGTGGGAATACAAATCTCACTAAAGTTTGCAGCATTTCCAATTTTTAATGCTAGTTCATTTATAACTAAAAAAAAATAAAGAAAAGCCCTTTGATAAAGCCTTTTGAAAAACATGTTCTTTAAATAGCTAAAATGCATGTAATACATCATAACAATGAATTTTAAAGAAGTATTGGCTTATGTTAGGCCAATGGAAAGCAAGCTAACTTCAATACATTGTAATTGTGATCTGTGTAGCTGGCTTCTTTCGTGACCTACTGAAATATTTATAGTGGACAGAGAAAAGAGGCAGTCACAACTGCAAATTCCTGCAGCTGGGGAGATCTCTGTCACTGTGGGCTTCACTGAGATAGCTCTGTCCTAATTTCATCTGACTTTGAATATGTGCAAATCACAAGAAAATGTGAACTGACTACAGACTGAGAAAATCAGCAAAGACAGAAAATCATTTCAGAACACAGTGTTATCAATATTTTACTTAGTCAGGATTAGATAACTTCTTCAGAAATTTGCAACCCTAATTTCAAGAAATTTATACAATTTCCTTAAAGCAGTGATGAATAAAGAAAATCTATGTAGAAATTAAGGATGCTGTTTGTTCATATTGATTCACATGACACAAAAGAAAATATTGTCTAAATTTATCACAGGTGGACAACATAAAGCTTTATTATGGATTGTTATAAATAATGTCTAATAGTATTTATAATGTGCTCTGCTTCCTATGTGCTGTATACTAATATCTTCTGAAATCATACTTGGAATTCATTAACACTGACATGACTGTGACCTTGAATTCAATGATCAATGTCGTGATACCATTAAAGTCCTTCCTGATACCCAGAAGCAAAAGGGTATGCTTTGTTCCAGCCTCAATCATCTTCTAAAATCCCCACGGTGATGGCTTAAAAGTTTGGGATCTTTTAATGTTTCTTTTAGTTTTAAAGGAAACAGGAAGTAGCTGGCAACCTTGACCTTTGTCAGCCTGAGCTCCCAATTTGATTAGCTCAAGGACAAATAAGGCCTCTTCGTATCAAAATCTCTTCTGGATATATTGCTCTGTAATAATTTTTCACTTAACTAGAGGAAAGCAAAATATCAAAAGCAAGCAAACAAAAATTATCAGTTAGCCTTCATCGTAATGGGGTAGGGTAACTGGCTGAGTGCTAATCCATTGTGCTGGATCACTTTGATTGTGGATGTCAGCAATACCTGAGATGGCAGGGGTAATACAGAAAAATACGTTAAAGAAATGTCAAAAGGTTTTGATCAAATTAAAATGTCTAAGGCATACTCAAGGCAATCAGCTTCAACACAGAAGTTCAAAATACAGAAGAAGAACATGCTGGAGGGTGGATTTTCTGTTGTTTATATTTTTTTTTCCTTTTTCTAAGAATGGTTGCATACCTACTTAGCAAAAACTATCATTGTATATCTTGTCATCTCTGCACACAATGCCTGCTGAATCTCCTAATATCATAAATTAATAGGAAATTTTGCCATCAGTCTTAGACATCTGTCAGTTTTTATGAATTTTTTATAAGAGGTTGCATAGTTTTTCCTCTCACAGGAATTTTTATTCTGTGGTAATATTTAATCTTTTCATTATTCTCTGTAAAAAGGCCAAAAACATCTAGCTGCATTTGTCAAGGAATAAGCTAGGGTTAAAGCAATGCTATGTATGCATCTGAGTTACCTCTTTTTCTTTACGTGTCTTACAAAAAATATTCTGTGAAAGGATACACAGAAATTTTTCTTAAAGAAAGCAATAGCTGTTTCCAGAAAACATTGCTGAGTTAAACCTCACATTAACTGAATGCAAAACTTTGATAAGTCAAAATTAATAGTTTCCAGTCAACTTTCAAAGAGATAGTACTACATAAGTCTTCCAATTAAAAAGAAAATTAATGCATACAGAAACCATTATAAATAGCATCAAATATTGCAAACCATATTTGGAGTACTTTGATTAATTTTTAAACTAAATCTGTTGGTAGGAATTACTGATGATAATATGTTCCTCAAAGTTCCTCTCTTCATCGTGATTATATATATTCAAATATAAAGTATTAACATGATATTTACATTGCCATATTTTTAGTACATTACACTTAAACACATTCTCCTCTGATCTTGTCCAGGAGTTGAAGTCTTAGGCTTTGTGTATGGTAGATCACTACTGCTTTAGAATTGAATCACAATCCCCTCTGAAAAGCCCAAAAATCTCTCACCAAACAGAAGGGCAGCAGTCTCCACTGCTCTCAGAGCTCTCAAGTTTGCCCTTCACTTGCAGGCAAAAGCCGAACATAACCAGAATTGTATGGTACATAAGGGAAGCCCAGTGCTCACAACAGGCATCTCTTTCGGCCCCAAGTGGAGCCTCAGAGATCTACAGGTCTACCCTCCACTGCTGTAATTAAAACCTTTCCTCCTTCCCCAGAGCTGAGTAGTGACCAGGCAGGTCCTGTCAGATGTTTCATCTGCAATGAAATCTTCTTTTACGATCTCAGAAGCAGCTACTGAGCCAGTCCAGTAACTCTCACAGAGCTATTTCTGGGTCTGCCTCGGCCCACAGAGCAGAGCAGAGCAGAGCAGGGCAGCACTGCACACCTCATGTGTGTAAAGACACAGAACATCCCAGCTGAATGCTGTGTCTCTGCCCAGTGCTTCACACACTCTTTTTCTTTGGGCTCAGGCGTATGGTGTACATTTCCATGCAGTACCTTTCTTGTAATGCTGCAAAACAAGTCACAATGATGGGGGTTCCTTTTGAAATGCGTGAAGCAATCTTTAACCAACAGCACAAACCAATTTAAAATCTCTCTCACTTCTTCCCTTTTAAGCAAACAACAGAACAGATTCTTTCCTGACCATTTTATTACCTTTTGAGACTAAGCAATCCAGCTTCCATGATAACCTGCTATTTTAATTTGTGACTTAGCTGTTTTTCAGGAAGACCCTTCTTTATGAGGATAAGAGCCACAGATGGCATGAAGAGATTTGGTGCAGGAATGTCAATTAACACAAGTATAATTATTACTTCAGAGACATCACTGCAAACCTACCTGACACCCAGAAGCAAGAGGTACTGCATATAGTACCTCTATATATTCATCATAAATATTTCCATGTGCGGAGCAGAGGAAAGGCAACCTAATCTCTGACTTGCCTCAGCAGCATATTATTTTTTTTCCCAAATCAGTGCTCCCTGTGGCATACTCTCTGTATTCCATGTTGATTTGTTCAGCTTATACTGTTTGAATTTCCTAATAATGACTGAATAGTGGATGAGTGTTTTTGATAACTGGGTTGAGAGCTATCTTGCTAGTTAGAAGTGTAACAACCTTCTGAGTTGCCCAACTTTTGAGTTCTGCATGAGATTTAGGATGATGATTGTGATGGTGACTATTTCTCAGCTAATCTTTAAAGCCTTCTTGAAAAAAAAATAGAAATAAAAAAAAATGAAATTAAATAAATAATTAAATGACTAGTGGGAGGGAGGTGGGAAAAATAACAGCAGTGCTCAGGCCTGTAATCACAGCAGTGGCTGCCCCTGTCCATGTCTAATGTAAGGGTTATGGAATATCATAATCCCTTCTCTGAGCTCCTTTACAGCAGCAGTGATGACTAAATTTCTTGTGTCTTATCACACTGTCACAGACTGGAACTAGGAGAAGGAACTCTGAAGAAAACACAGCATGAAAACTGGAGAGCAGATGATCAGATTAGCTGCTATTGGATTTGTTAGCAGGGCCACAATCTGACTGAAACAGGCTCGATTCCAAGGCCCATGGAGATTTAAACCATCAGCTCCCCCCCTTGCCCTTATCCCTATCACACCATTATTTATTTTTTTTTAATATATATCCCCCTTCTCCACAAAACACACATCCTTTTACCTATTTAAAGTCATCTCCCAAAAGGATGAGGTTAAGAGTTAACACTTCACAGGTTCCAGTGGTATCAGATGAGTTGATGGATTTTGAGTAAGAGGATCCATCAAAAATACCACACAAAAAAATCCCCAAATAAGGCTGAAAAGCAGCATTCCTTTACTATTTAGTGAGATTTGCTCCGTTTTACAAGGCTTCTGCAATGGCACTTTACAGAGGTCTGCTATAATGTGTCCACTTGTGCTGCCTGCATGATCCTTAATGTAGATTACACACCACCCACAGTCATACACTGGGAGGAACACAGTGTGTGTAGCCCAGCCATGAGGAGCTGGATCCAGTGATAACAGGTACAAATCTCACTGCATTAGGTAAAAATTTGGTTTGATGGTGTGTGGCAGTTACCGATTTATGAAAATCATTTGGATGCTATATTGCTTAAAAAGCAGTCCTTTTGTTCATGATGTGTAGTAAATGTAGTACACATTCAACTTTATGTATCAGTCGAGTTGCAAAGTAAACCAACTAGAATATTGTAGAGCATCCACTGCGGCCGCGGTGCCGACCCTTCAGCTAGCTCTCCGGGGTCGGAGACCGGGCGCTTGGCTGTTGTTGCCGGCCAGGACAGGCGGGGGGTCGGGCGAGGCCCAGCGGGGGCTCGCCTCAGCCACCGATGGGAAAGGCGCAAAGAGGGAATGAGGCAGCGAGGGAGGCTTGAGGGTAAACCAGGAGCGGGTTTATTGAAAAGAGCCTCGAAAGCCTGCAGAGAGCCCTTGACAGGAGGTTTTACACCCCCTGAATCAGGGCGGTACCAACCGAGAACAACCAATAGCAGCAACTGAGGGGGGCATTACGGGGGTGGTGTTTACAAGGGGACAACCAACTAGGGGCAAGGGGGGCAGGGAGGGATTCATTAACCGATGGGGAAACAATGAGGTAACTGGGGGAGGGCGAGGCGGCAGCCATGGGACGAAGGCCAGGTGTTACCTCTTTCCTGCCTCAGGCAACAGTTTTTCCCGCCAAGATTGCCTGAGGGGGAAGAAGGAGCGGCCATCTTAGGGCTCAGTGATCTCAGTAGAATCAAACCACTGGACCTTTTGCCCAGCCGGTTTCAGGGTCCCTTGGCAGGGACCATGGCCCACTGCAACACACTGTAACAGAGGTAATATGACATACAAAGAAGAATTTAAGGAAATCTGATACAGGATGTACTTTCTTAAAAGGTATGAAAACTTGTATGAAAGAAGCCCAACTGTACAGCAAAGTGAAAAGTTTTGTGTACAACAACAACAACAAAAAAAGTAAGTAGAACATTGAAATCTTGAATTCTGCAAAGAAATATTCATAATGCACAAAAATAAACACCTGCCTAAATGTTTGCACAGTTGGGGTTTTAGTTTTCAGTTTAAGATGCAAAGCATGTTTCTGTTCTTACTAGTGCCAAATACAATATTTTCCAAATAAATCATCACAAAGAAACAAAGATATATTAAAGTCCAGCTCTGCAATTACCTTGATGAAATGCTGCATTCACTACAGTGATTGTTATTTACATAAAAGAACTGCAGGGCCAGGATAATATTATGCTTGAGTGATAACTCCACTGTGTTTTAAATTTAGAATAATTGAGCACCTGTAACTCTGAGACCTGCATTTCACTCTCCTTCAAAAATCTACTTCCATGGTAGAATCTGTGGTTCCAAATTAAGGTCATTTCAGCGAGGCTTCTCAAGTTACAGTGATTCTATAAACTTCATGAGATATTCATTTATATTCATATGGATTTATTGCAAAGGCATTTCAAGACTTTTGTTCTTTGAAGCTAGGATAGATATAGATCCTTCCTTTGCTTCCTGTTTTTTACCAAATATTCTTCCACCTAACACTCAAAATACTAAAGAACTTTATGTGCATAACCTACAGCACCCTTGCTATCTGTATTGATCCATGAAAAACCATTTATTCATTCATTCAAGACAATGCAATGTTTTTATTTTTCAAGAGGACATCTTGATGTGCCAATAAGACCTCAGCCAAAGTCATTGTTTTTGCCATGATCCATGAGATCCATAAAACTTTCTATGATCCTTAAGAATACAGACAACACCTCCAGATACTGTGCTCTAATTAGCCATTATTTACCCAATGACAAATAGGCAAGATAAAAAAAAAATTAGATATGATAATGCTGAATATCCTAGATGAAGTTCTTTTGAATAGATAGGTGCTATTGAGGAAAGCCACTTCACACTCACAGTTTCGCATTTCTGTAACAGCTGGTATAATTACTTGTAAATGCAAAATGTTTTGTTTTGGGAGGTTTTTGTGAGATCATGTAATATCCATGAGATGTTACACGGCAAGATGGTTTGAGGAAATGGTTAGATCCAATTACTCAGAAACTTTGCTGGAACATTACTCATCATATTTACTGAGATAAAAAGTTTGTTTTCTTCACAGATCTTTGTCTTGTTCTGGTATATTCTTTAGCCAAGCAATAGTGTCAGCACAGTATCTGAAGGACTTGGGGTTTGGGCTTCTTTAGTTCTGTTGTGTTTGTTTGTTTGATTGATTTTTAATTTAGATCTTTTAAAAAAACTATCATGCAACCTTTATGGAAGCAAACCTTATACCTAGATGTAAATTATGTTTGTGAAAACTTCTTCCAAAGTCCATTTGAAAACGGAAGTAATGTGTTACAGCAAAGTCCTCCATGGCCCAAGGAACTTTATTTATAGGTGGTCACATCTCAATAAAAACTGAGAGCTGTAGAAATTTTCAAGTCTGGCCACATTTTCATGTTTTAAAGCCTTATCTTGCTGGCAGGATTCTCTGAAATTTGTGATTATACAAAAGAGTTCTCATGCATTTCAAAATTGTGTATTTTACATAGTTGTTAATTTTTATTTTTCCCAGAAAGGATCTTTCTTGTTTGAGATTGCCTCTACTACATTAAAAAAAAAAAAAAAAAAAGGAACTGAGAACTTGGATTTTAACAAGAATAATCAAACTTTTGGAGAAGGGCAAAAGAAAAACCTTTTACTCAGCCTTTCCTGTTAAGCTATCAATTTAAAAATCCTAGGATTTTTCAGGTTTAATGCTATACCAAACCCAAAATTTAATTAATAGTTTTATTGGTTATGTTAGTGTGAAATAATGTAAGGAACAGTTGCTTGATTTCTGCAACTTTCTTTTTGCTTACATGATGAATGTAATAAAGAATATACAGTTGCTCAAAAGGGAATATGAACTATAAAGAAGAGACTTTTAGTACCTGATGATGGAGGGTCATCCAGCAGAATTTAAAATCCTAAAGAGCTCTGAACACCACACAGTCCCATATTTTAATCTGTAAGATCTTAAAACACATCCAATCCACTGATTGCTCAGAGAAAATAAGATACTAAGACACTGCCTTTGTAATTAATCTACCCACCTCCTTTTACCCAGAATAAGAGGAGGCTAAGTATAATAAAAAATTTTGACCTCATAGTGTCTGTCGCTCTGATCAATCGATATGCAAAGCAAGGAAATGCATGTACAAGGTACTCTTACTCTAATATGGTAAAGTGCATATGGTTTTATCAAGCTGCCTACAATCCAAAGAGCAAATTTATTTGTCAGAGAAAAAATGGATGAAACAAAATTTAACTCTATCCAATTGTTCATCCAAGCTACAGAAGCTTAATATTTTCACAATATACTGGAAAAATACAAATTAAATATTACATATTAAAAAAGTTGTCACATAACATCTTTTAAAAAGAAGTCGTAGGAAATATCCACAGCTATTTTTCCTAACAGAAGCATAGTGAAATTAAGCCTATCTCAAGCCATCTTAAGCATATAAAAAGAATTCTGTAACATAAAATTCAAAATGCATAAAGGTTTTTTGATTTCTTTTACCTTACTCCAAGAGTGAAGAGTGTTACTATTATATCACATGTATCTTCCCTCTCATTAGGGAGTGGGCTGGAATTACTTACAGGCCATAGAGCTATTTGGACTTGCAGTACCATCTCCCACATCTGAAAAATAAGAATATCCTGACCACAGAGCTACTGAGTCAACCGCTCTAAGGTTCACTTTCTCTTGAATAAGTAAATAATGTTTAATTACTTATAGAGAGTAGAGTGAATTATTTATAGAAATAATTTCTCTAACAATGGAAGTGGGAACCATCTCACATATCTTTCAGTGTAATGGAATGACTGGAGAAGTCATTACCTGCAGCATATCCCAGTCACTCACAGTCAATAAGTTAATTCTACACTGGATTTCTTGGACCTCTGTGAGTACAGTCCTTCCTGGACCAGTTTAGTTGTTTCCTCTTTCAAGATGGAGCATATAATTCCTCCTTTCTGGGCTATGTTCTGGATTTCAGACAAGATATATCAGTCAGAGTTCACCTCGCAAGGTTTGGCAGTCCTTTCCTGGGAGTAATGCCAGTGACAAGATGACTATGTAACAGTATTTTTTTCAGGTGAGGAGAAAAACTTAGAGGAAGCCAGCCTTTAAACAAAGGAAGAAACAGTATTCTTTTTTGCTCATGCCATAACAACATGTGTATTGGCCACTTGCCAGCAGCTGTTAAGGTGCTTTCAAGTGTCTTATCCTCATCACAAATTTTCTCAGAGCATTTTTCAGCTGATCTGCCTCCTTCAGTTTCTAGAGCCTTACCTTTCATAAAGTAAAGCTTCTAGAAACTTACAGGTGGAATAAAAGAGCCTGTAACTAACAAGTTGGTCCACTGCTTTTTAAATATACTGACATTCTTCTTTCAGGATCCATCACACTTTAAAAAAAATTGTTTAGACAGATATTTTCAGAGAGAAAAGTCTTGTAGACCACAGAAAGATAATTTTACGGTTGAAACATCCTTACTACTGTCTATTACTATGGCAGTGTCATAACATGAGTGTTTGCACAGAGTGAAAGCAAAAGCGCATCTCAGCACACACTGTCCTGTCCCAGCCAATGGCAAGAAGTGGTTGGCTGAGGAGGAGCATCAAAACAAAAGAAGTTTTTAAAGATGCATTGACAAGTACTCTCTCAGCCCTCAAAAGCTTGCGTTTCAGAGATTTCCTGAACCAGAAATGGTGTCCATGTTTTTACTAATCCTCAAGGGATTTCTAGTTTATCAATTTTTCCAGTGACCCCTTGCATTCCACTGAACTTCCAGCATCTGCAACATGTAGTATATTCTCAGAGGGCATTACCTTTAAACTCTCATTGACACCAATATTGAAGGTAGTAGTTTAAATTCTTTTTATGTTTTATACAGACTGACTGTAAAGAACAGACTTAAAGGATGTCTAGACAACTCAGAGTCAAGGTCTATGCTGTGAACATCTGAGTTAGCTGAGATGAATGCCAACCTTTCTGCCAGTTATGGTTCTTCTGGGGCAGTGTCAGATACAGCAAAATTAATAATCTTCAGAACTGCTCCCAGTTCCCAATAAAATACAGACTAAACTTCTAGAAAAGTCAATATGGAATTTCAAAGGGAATCACATCTTTATAAATTCAATTGATTCAAAAACATTAAAGTCCCTCTTCTCTGAAATTATGTCAGTACATTAAAGGATGATATCAATGTTCACAAAATAAAATCTTTCTACAAGAAAACCCTGGCTGAATGGTCATAGCATACGCCTCAAACCTTCACTAATTTCTCCTAGGTTTGTATTTCTTTATAGAAAAACAACAGCCTCTTCTATTCTGTATTCAGTTCAAATGATCTCAACGTTACAATAGTTAACATTAGTTTACACACCAGAAGCTCTAATAGCACATTCCCAGTGTTTTGCTAGATTTCCAATATAAATATAGGGTTGATAATATCTGGTATCCATAAGTTTGATTTTAAGCGTATCTCTTCTAAGACTAATAATTTTTTTCTTCTGTAATATTTATCTGTGTTAAACGGTTTTAATTTCAAATTCATTGTCTGGAAACCAATATGAAACCCATTCTTCACCCTGGCAAAGATGCCGTTTCTGAATACCACAGAATAAATCTACTTTCTCCATTGTTAGACAAAGAGAGAGATTCAGCAAGGTCTGAAAAAGAAGTTTGTTTCTGAGTAGTGGACAGTGTCAATTTTTTCCAAGTTTTCAATTATAATTCAAGTTGAGGGGGTCATTTTTACTTACATATCTTTTGCTGGAAAATGCTCGAGTAAATAAAAATTCACAGTACTATTGTCCTAGTTTCTTTGAAGAAATTTCTTGGGAAGGACTTCTGCCTAGTGAGGGTACATGACACCTTGGTTATAATTGTCAGGGTCGTGTGGGCACCACCAGCCCTGACTGTACCCAGCCCCCCAGGCTCCCTCCACCCTGTCCATGGCCCTGTACCCCACATCAGCCCCACTGAACTGTCAGCCCCTACTCTGCAGCAGAACCAGCCTACAGCTGCCCACAGCCCTTCAGGTTGGTTTTTGCCTCCCCTTTTTTCCCTTATTATGCAGAAGCAGGTTCATGCAACTACACCGTGAAGGAGACAAAATATTGTAAAGGAAGTGTGGCAGGGGAGAGACAGAGAGAGACCAAGAGAAAGGGAAAGACAAAGGGAAAAAGCAAGATAGAGACCAAGAGGGAGAGAGAAATTAGACAAAAGAGAGAAAAAGTAAGCCAGAAAAAAAGTTGAAAAAGAGAAAGCAAATGGGAGGTGGAGATAAAGAGTGGAGGAAACAGAGAAAGACAAAGAAAGGGAAAAAGAGTGATAAAGGGGGAAAAAGAGGAAAAAAAGAGCAAAAATAAGACAAATAGGTAATCAGGAGGCTATAGAAATAGTGCCAAAAATTCAGGAAGGATATTGCAAAATATTAAAAAGTAGAAACTTGTTGGAATAAGTCCAAAGTAGAGCCACTAATTTGATCAAAGAGCTAGAGCACATCTCCTGTGAAGATGTTGAGACAGTTTGGGCTGTTCAGCTTGGAGAAGAGAAGGCTCCAAAGAGAATTTGTAGCACCTACCAGTGCTTACAAGAAGAAGAGCTCACATGAGGGCCAGAGAGGCACAAGGACGTGTAGTGATAGAACAAAGGGCAATTCCTGTAAGCTGAAATCAGATATTTTAGATAAGATATTCAGAAGAAATTCTTTATGACGAGGGTGGTGAGGCACTAGAACAGGTTGCCCAGAGAGGCTGTGGACTTCGTATTCCTGAAGGTGTCCAAGACCAGGCTGGATGGGGGCTCTGAGTAACCTGGTCTAGTGGAAGGTGTCCCTGTCCATGGCAGGGATGCTTGAAGTAGGTGACATTTTGTCACTGTGAGCGTTTGTCACTCACTAACGACGAATAATGGCAGAAGTTCAGGAGGAAAGCAGTAGTGTTCTTCTTTAGTTAATTAAATCATCATTTTTATAACAGGGTTCGCAAAGAGTGTGTTGAATGGCGTAAGACAATTGGGTGCTCGGCCATCCACCCCTTGAGGGGATTGGTCAAGCTCTAAGACACTTATTCCAAAGTATTAGAATGCTAGAACCATAACAATCTTGCATAACAAACCCAGGTGCAAGATAAAGAGTTAGTTTACAAAAACCCATAGCAATGTTTTCATAGCTTTGCAGTTCTCACAGAACACTGTAGAAAGCTGAAAGATTTCTCTACCAAAGCTTTTCCGCATCCACAACATTTAAGGTGCCTTCCAACCCAAACCTGTTCTATGATTCTGTGAGTCTATGAAGAAAATGTAATGAAGACAATGTTAGTTGAAAATATTTCTGAAAAATATGTAGGCCATATTTTCAATTTCTTTATCACTGCTCATCAACCCATATGTATTCCTCAAGTCCTTCAGAGAGACTTGCTTGCCACCCTTTGAGCAAAACACCACCCATTGCTCTGCTCTGAATTGGGTCACTCAGGTTCTTTTTACCATGAGCACAAGAGGTTTAGAGCCAGTGTCTATATTTTTTCTCTCAACTTACTGAGTACAATGTGGGGGTTTTAATTTTTCAGCAAAAGATGTTTCTGAGAAGTTTGCATATATGATAAATTTTATGCATTATAGTATTACTGTGGACATCTGTCAATGTTACAAGCTGACCTTTCAGGTTTCTGTTACTTTTAACATTATAAGTATACTAACAAGAAAAGCAGTAAACAATAAAAATTAATAAAGGTTAGAGCTGTTCAAGTTACTGGTAGTAAACTTGAGAGGCTGTAGAAAGAAAAATTAATTGTCAGAGTTTAAAAACTAAGCACAATTAACTCACTGACAAAAAATATTTCCTAAAGAAGGAACAACATGACAAAGGGTTGCCCACAGGAACTTTATAAATGGAAGTTCTTGCAATGAAGTCTCACTTTTCCCCTGAAATCTCATCCTGTCTTTTGGAATGAGTGCTCTCACTGCAGAAAAATTTCACTCTCATTTTTCTCATATGAACTTGTTTCTGTGAAAACTTTTACAAATAAGACTGTATGCAGTAAACTGAAGCAAGCAAGCCCCACAGACTTCTCTTACTTGGGTGGTGTTCTGCCCTTCAGAATTGGTACCTCTCCACCTGACAGGACTATCCTGCATAGCCTGTAGATTAGGCTATCCTGCAAAGAGTATAAAATTTCCTGTATGTCCAAAATACTAAAATCAGACAGATAGTGAGCACTTTAACCATCACCTGAAAGGATTCTCAGTCAGTTTTTTTTCCTTACTAGACTCCACGGGTCTCTAAGTAAGCAATTTCTCATATTTTCTCCCTTTCAGCTGATTTTTGCATCAGAACGTAAGGTCTTGACCACACGCAGTTCAAATACCAAATTATCTAAATGGACTAGAAAGCAGCCTAATGAAAACTGTGATCCATGTTCACTCATTTCAGATTGCAGAGGAGAATCTGCCAATTAGCTAAATTAATTTTGATGGATTCTCTGCCAGGATTTCACCCATTCTGGAAACAACCTTGAAAATGTGAATTAGCATAATTTGATCAAATCTTGTTTTATGTTGTGTGCAGGCTAACTAAAATAATGGTCAAATGCCGTGTCCATTGAAGTAAGTTTCCGAAACTTTACCTGAAAGCTCTGGCAAGGGCATCTCAATGCCTCATTTACCTATTCTAAAATTTTCTGTAAAGATTTAACTCAAGTAGGAGAAATGACAAAATTTAGGTCAGATTTAGCTCTGATCGTAGCCAAGGCAAAAAACACAGCTATTTCACTCCCGATCATTTTGACCACAACATTCATCTTAACTTCATATCCCACAAGTCTAAACCACTCTTTTTTCAGAAGGCAATCTATCCAAAAGAAAACAACAAGAAAACAGTTCCCCAACTGATAATCTTTGAAATTAAATGGAATTATGGTGCATCATGCTACACTGAACACAGTGTGTTCAGTACATCTCTGGCTGCTTATTTATCATTAGGTTACCATTCCTCAGGTATATTTTTCTTAGAACAGAGGAAGTTGTGTTTAGATAGTTTTTTTTCCTGTACAGAGGAGTGCACCATGAATTCTGTCTGTTTGTCCCACACCAGATATATATTCGTGGACCACTTATTCTCAAAACTGTTTGAATTTGAGTGTACTCTCACCCATTCTTCCATTTAGTGACCAAAAAGAAGACAGCTGCCACCTGTCTTGTGGTCTGTGGCTTTCCCAGCTCATACCTTATCGCTTCCTTTCTAGCTCCACATGGCAAGATGCAGCTAGGAACAGGGAACAGGGATGGAAGCACAGCAAAAGCTTTATGGTTTTTCATCCCCGTGGAAGCTGCACAGGCAAAATCAACACAACTTCCAGTAACCTTATAACTCCTCAGCCTCAGACACTCAGGCCTGGGTTTGCGTCTTGTTGCTTCTGAACTTCTAGAGATGCTTGCAGATACTGATCTATCATGGCCAGGATAGGGATCTTCAAATAAATACATATTTTAAAGGGAAATCAGAGTTCTGAGAAATACAGGCCATATTTTCCCCCATTTTACAGATATAGTTATATGAATATTCATATGGTTAGATATGGCTGCTGTGGAAGCTTTCAGGGAAAACACATTATTTGTGAAAGCCATATCCTGTACAAATGCAGGTTGTATTATTCAAAGCCACAGAAGGTCAGTTTTAGCTTCCATGCCTGATTTTTTCACTTAGTCACATTTTTACTTCCATATAGTTGTTATATCTCCCTCATTTTGCATGTTCTTTATCCCTTTGGTAGGGTGCATGGCCCTTTGTATCACCTGAGGTGAATGTCATTTCTGGGAATGTCATAATGTTACTTTCTGAAAATTATGGTACAGCTGACTAAATTTTCTGAGGACAAAGAATAATAATTTAAAGTTTGGTGCTCAATAAATCAAAAAAGCATAGGTGTCTCATGAATCTTAATGCAAAAGAGGACTCATTTCCTACTGTATTTCTATCAGAATCTAAAGAGAGAACACAATGTTATTGCTAAACTGTTCTTCAGTGCCTTACAATTTGTCTTGCTGAAGCAGATTTGAAAGAGAGTGTCCAGGCTACAAGGGCCTGACAGCAGTGAATTGTGCCTTGTGTGAGTTTAGAGTACATAACCCACCAGCAGCCTTGAAATGTACTACTTTTGAAAGTAGTATCTGGACTCCCAAGACACCTTTTTTCACAGAGAGTAAATTCAGTTCAAATGCTAGTTGCCTAAGGAACACAATTAATTGTTTTATTAATTGTATTTGTATTAATTTTAATACATTTTTTCATGAGGAAAATCATCAGCTCCTGAATCTCTTCTTTGATAATGGTTTCTGTCAGTAATATCTTTACTCACTGCTATTGATATCATATGTCCCAAATTCTCACACATCTGTCCCAGTAGTCCAGCCAGCACTGTGCTAGACCCTGCTTCTTTAACCCAGCAAACTAGTCAGTTCAGCCATTTCTTGACCGGTCACTTTGAATATTCAAAAGTATTTTGATGAGTTTAAAGCATTCCCCAAAGGTTAAGGATTAGGCATAGCTCTGTAATGAGCGCCACGTGTACATTATGTGTCCCTGGGTTGTTCCATCTGGAACTTAGGGTTACAGGAACCAGTTCACTGATGCTCTGTTCCTTCTTGCTCATCTGGAGCCTGTTGAATGTCCCAGCACAATATTTCTAAAAGTCATTGCACTTCCCTGCAGTTTTAGAAAGACATCATGAAGTCTGTAGGAGACAGGGAAGAATCTTAGATGTAAGTAATTTTGTTGAATAAATCTTCATCTGTGAATTTTGCATAAGCCATTCATAACTACATGACATTTGTGCTACTTCAACTAGTTGTCTATCTAAGAAGACAGAGGTGATGAATTTTGCTTTTCTTTCTGCCTGAGTCAAGTTCCTATACAAATACTCAATTTTAGACCCTGAGTATCCCTATGAAATTCTGTACCTATGAGCATACTGAGCAGTATTCCTGTTTGATAGAGTACTTATGACAAAATGACATAAAGAGATCATGTGAAGACATGAAACATGCAGAATTGCTGCTAAATACTTGTGAAACTTTCCTTTTTCAGATTTCACCTAGCCTTAACCTCATCCTGCCTTGATTATCATGTTTTTTACCACCTATTTGATTAAATGAGGAATCAGCTACTTGTCATTAATTTCTAAATATATCTTACATTTCAGCTCAAATTCTATCATTTAGTTCCTGGTTATTAGCCATTAACATACAGAGACTGGATATGCCGTATGCCCCCATGGCTATAATATTTTCTGCATGTTGTCTTTAGAGTGATTAGTTCTTCAGTGAGGTTTTAAAACATATAAAACTTTCCATTACTATTTTTTTTGGCAGGTTTTCAAAGTCCTGAGATGGCAAGTCATTATTTTTGTGGGGCTATTTTGGTTTTTTTCTTGCCCCAGGAAAGCCTTTGTGTACTGCTGAAGCAGTACCAAAGCTGCGTGAGCTCCAATTTACCCACTCGTTGCCAAGAAGATATTTGTAGTGAACCAGCATCGTGAACTGAGAGAGACACCCTCTCTCAGCAAAACTACCACCTCAGCATAAGCACGCTGATCAATAAGTTAATGGCATGAATCAATGAAAAAGATTTGGGAGAGATCTTAATTAAAGAAACAACTGCTGATACAAATTATGTTTCCAATGTATTGATGTAGCAGAGGGCATGAGGTTGAACGGAGATGAGTGCTGATCAATGCCTTGAACATTTGCATTTCTTTTCATCAAAACCCATCTCTCTTCATCCTTAGGCGTACAGGCACGCACACATGCAGACACACATCACTACCACCAGCACCTCAGAAGGGCTTTGGTTTCTTTGTCTTTATTGATTCCTACAGCACTTTTCTGGAGGCTATTGTGGTTGCCTCAGTTTACAAGGTGAAATGAAGGTCTCCACAGACTAGATGATGCTCATCCCTTTAGACCTTCCTGGGTACTATCTCAATACCCTAAATCAGTAAGAAGTGCTTTGCCTCACTGTGAACATCATGACCTACATGTTGTAATGTACAGATGTAATAAGGAAGCGTAAGTGTGACTTTGGCAAGCTATAGCTACACAGAAAATAATGACAGTATTCCCTAACACAAAGGGACAAGCATGTGTGTGTGCATGTGCACGCATTCAAGAGAGACACAGACAAACAGATGGACAAAGGGAGAGACAGATAGTAAGAGAGCATTCTCCAGTGGCTGAACAGCACAAACATCCAAAGTCAATAGCTGGTTTCCCCAAGTGATTAAATCTGAGACACAGTTTAAAGAGACATCAATCTGTGATGTCAGCAATGCTCAAAATATAGCTAATGGAGCTTCAAAAGATCAATATTCAAACCTGACTTTTTTTTTGTGCTAGAAACTCACACCACTGTGACATCTACTGCTAGATGCAAAGTAGAATTAATTGTAACTACTTTTATCACTGCTATTCATATTTTTGTTACATCAGATGTTGGTGTGTTTGTTTTTCTTTTTCTTTTTTACTTTTTTTTTTTTTTTAATTTGGGAGGGGAGGCAGCTTTACTCCCTAGGATGCAAAAAAGTAATTTAAACTTTGCTCAGCTGGTAGCCATGTAATCCATCTTATTTTCCTGTCAGGTTTTATAATGAAGTCAAAAGCAGTCCTAAACTGGTGACATAATAATCTAATGCTGTGTAATAATGATCATGCTGGATCCAAAAATATGTTTTCACTGCATACTAAAATTGAAGAAATAGAGCGATTTCAATTATCATCATCACAGTAATATCCCAGGGCAACAATAATAACAATATGTGATAGGAGAAGAAAGAACTACATTTTTAGCTACTTAAATCATAACCAAGACTTAGTGAAAGGACTGAAAAAATTACTAGATTGAAAAGTATCTTTCAATAAAATACCGATTTCCTGTGGTTGAATTGCTGGGTGTTTCATTAGTTGCATTTAAGAGGCCATAGGAAAAGCAGAGGAATCTAAAAGATTGAAGTCATTAGCAATACTAATATTATCACTGTTCTAAAATAACATCCTATCTCAAGCTAAACTGTAGCATGCATCACATTTATTAGAGAATGATTCTATTGACACATTGCAGTATATGTAAACTGGCTGAATATATAGTAAAATGATTTAAATATTAAGTGAGCTCACTCCTCCAAACGTTAGTTCAAAGACTGGTAGAATTGGAACCCCTCTCTAATCAGACTTTCCCATTTCCTTCTCCCACAAGAAATAAAAGAAAAACAAAACCAAGTCAAATTAAGTTGTTAAATGGTTTAAGGATTTGATATCTTTTGCTGTCAATTTAAAAGGCTGAGCTGCAGCTCATTTCTTTTCATCTTTATAGCAAAGCAGAGGGTGACCCCAAGGGTCAGTGAGGATTATCTCTGTGTCTTTCCATTCCATCTTACGTTATTAGTTTATGCTGCAAATGAGAAACTGATGTCAGAAATATGCCAAACATTATTTATAAATATAGCAAAAGCCAGGGTGAAGTCTGATAGGTCTGTGGCTTAGCATGTAAATGTCTCAACAACAATTAGTAATTAAGATACGTCCACTGCAAGGTGGAAACTGTCATCTGAAGAGCAGAAAATATTTTTTTAGAATGTTGGTAATTTACATGAAATAAAACTCTGAAATGTCAAACTCTAAGCATGAAATGTATCAGAAAACCCATAATTAAAAAAATAAAATTATAAAAACAGTGTCTTAAGATAAAAAGAATTACTGAAGTCATTACTAATCTTAAGTTAACTCAAATTTATTAGGAAGTTACTTTACATTTTTCCATATACTTTGATTGACCTTAAAATACTTTGTTTTTCAGTTTTTATAATTAAGAGTTTTAAGTGTGCCAAAGTATTGTAAATGGTGTATATAAAAGATGTGAACTTTCTCCATTAATGAAAAGCCATACTAGTCTAATGAGGACTTTTAGTTAATTAGCATTAGGAAAAATGTCATATGATACAACATTGTATTTTTACATTATCACAGAGTGGAAACTACTCATTATATTCATCACTGGGAGAAAAATTAAAAAATATCCAAGGCAGAATTTAAGATTCAAAATACTTCAAGTAGAAATTTACTGCTAAGAAAGTGCGAGGGCAAAATAGTGAATAGACAATGATATTTGGGGAGAAGAAATTGCTCTAGAATAGCAAAATCCATTGTACTTTTACCAATGGTATTTCAAATCCTGTGCCTTGGTATGAGAGGCTTTATATGAAAGATGTGCATTCTTTTTTTTATGCTCATCACAAGTTACTGGAAAGATGTGTTTGATAAATACACTGTGCTTAGGTGATATTGCCCTATACTGTATTGCACTAATAAATCAGAAAGCACGAAGGTCACACATTTGAATAAAGGTGCTCCGTTTGTAGCACGTCATGCTTTTTAACGCAGCCGGTAATGAAGTCAGAAGGTAATGAAGTGCTGTGACACGCAGAGGATGCACGTGTGTGCACAGACACTCTCACATGGGCTGGTCATTAAGGCAAACCAGCAAGTCAGAGACATCATACACCCCACTTTTATTAAAGCAGAGAAACATGATGTTCTGACCCCTACCACCAGAAAATAATAAAAAAGGAAAAATTAAAGGAAGAAGCAGAAATCTCTGGCCAATCAAGTGACCGGGTCATTTATTCAAATTTCATTCCAGTGTGTTTCTCTCATCATCCCCATCTCTAGCCTAGATCAATCTGCACACAGAAAGAGTGACATAATTACTGTAGCAGATCCTGTAGCATAATTGACTAGAAACCCTTGTTATGCTTTAAATCCCATCTTGTAGAGCACTTAGTGTATCGTGTACAGAAATAACGTCTAATTTTGTAGATTTGTAAATTAATTTTGCTTTTACTTTGTTTTAATGATTCATTCTCTCCCCTTTCCTATCTCAGTATGTTATGTCTAGGTTCCTGCATTGTAAACCAAGGAAAATCAAATATTCCAGGCTCAGAAGCTCCAGGGATAGAAACGAGCAGCTGGGAATGGGGACAGAGAGAGACAGAATTTCTTCACTCAGTTGAGCTGCCAAAGCCAACGGCTCATGGCATTGTATCTCAAGTATTCCTAGGTGCTTAACTGCGCATTGCTCTCTCCAGCAGTTACAGTTGTTCCTCTGAACTCTTAGGATATTTTTGTAAAATCTAGTAGTCCAGTTTTATTTGACAACACTAATACAGAGAAGTCAAGGAAGACATAAAGCACTGAAATTTAAAAAAAAAAAAAAGTAGTTTAGCTTAGTTTTGCTTTTGTAATGAAAACTGATGGGAACAGGTAAAAAGAGATAAAAAGACAAGTGTGTTTGAACACAAAAGATTCTGTGAAGTCCACTAGGAATTCACTAGCTAATTTCAGTTGGCAAGTGTGACAATAAGTGAAGATGAATGCTATACAAATTTCAAAATAGATTTTAGCCTGAGATACTGTGGACTTAATTGGCAGAGGTGTAAGTGAGGGCTGGCAGAAGGAGGCAGTGGGTCGTCGGTATCACAGTATATAACTTTCAGGTGTCTCTTCACAAAGTTCCAAGTGTGTTTATTAAACTGTAAGGTCATGTATACTGTCCAAAGGAAAATATGATTAAAACATCCAGCATGAAATCTACAGCTACATGAAAGTTCATTTTAGACATAGGGAGTTTTCCCAAGTGGTGGTTATTTATTCAGGAATTTGAACACTTTTACTCAAATTATACATATTCCCAGGGTAACTATTCAGAGGAATTGGACTTTGATGATCCTAGTGGTCGCCTTTCAACTCTGGATATTCTACGATTCTATGAAAATTATGAAGAGAAAAGCAACAAGCTGCTGGAAATCAGTGATATTTAATGTAAGTATCACTGTGAGGAACCTTTAAGGTAAAAGGTGTCTTCAGTACACACCCAAAAGTCTCTCAATGTTGCTTGAAAAAGAGCAAAGTGGAGTAGGCCTTTCCCTGTCCTTCATGATTTCCGTGAGGTCATGAGAAGTAGGCGTTAGCAGTACATATTGGAACGTATTGGTAACAATAAAGTGAGACAAGAACAGCTGATCAGTGGTGTACAGTGCTATACAAATTGCCGCCTTACAAGTGAGGCTGAAGAGCACTCCCAAAGGAGATGATTTTTCCAATAACATCTTATTACCTGTTACTCACATTGGCTTATACAGCATGTTTCTTTAAATTCTTTGTGTCACCATAGTGAAGACGTATCTCTTTACTCTGGCAAACTGTACTAAAAGCCCATCAAAAGCATTGGTAGGTTCACTGAGACTAAGTTGGAGGCTTGATGTTTTAAAGGACATAGTCTTTGTACCTCTAGTATGTGTTGTCTTGGAGTCTTTGGAGCTCCTACTTCTTTGCAAAGCAATTTATAAATCTTCCCCATAGTCAGAGAAAGAAGAGCTAGTAGAATCTTCAAGTATTGCTCATTTGGGTCATCTCCTAGCCAAAGTGTTATATATGAAATTAAGTGTTTTGCTTTTGCATATTCAAATTGCCCATTAACCAAGTTATAAGTTATTAAGTTATGAAGCTATTACCATAATTAACCAATTAAAAGGTTTTTGCACAGCTCTCTGTTAAAAATCCTTGAGTCAAAATACCAACAAGTTTATTTCCCCTTTTAATCATTAGAATGGTTAAACCTTGCAGTGTTTTATTCCCTATATTATATATGTTCAATGTTATTACCCTGTTCAGTGAAGTTTTCCAAGTTTATAGAATGTGATTACAACTAGATTTGATGTTTTTAATAAGTGTTTAACTCTTACAAGTTTTCCAATGAGTTCTGAGTTTGCTGAAAAACAAGCCTTCATAAGTGCTGTTTAGTCTCTGTCTGTACCCTGCAACTGGACTCCACCGAAACCTGGAATTTTAATGAGGACTTTTCCTGCCATTTTAACCGAGTAATATCAACAAGTAGCTGTCCCCTAGCAGCTGACGAGCCATTGGCAGATGGACATTTCCTCATCCACAACACCACCAATCATCCAGGCCTATGGGGGCTGGACAGTGGGCAGTCATAGGTGAGACCAAGGCACTATAAAACCCTCGGAAGAGGAAGTAGGAGCTGCTATTCCACCACAGGTTAGCTCTGGTGGAGCCTGATGCTGTGGTTCTCAGGCCTAAATCTCTCTCCAGAGATTTATTATAAACATATTGACTTTGGAATAGCTAAAGTCACCCCAGCATTGCAGGTCTCTGCCCTGGGCAGTTAGCCGGTTCGGCTCCAAAGGTCTCCAATCACTGTGGACCCGGTTTTAATTTTTTTTAATGTCTCTTTTCTTTTGAATTTATTTTCTTGTAATACACTGTTCTTAATTTTAATTAAGAACAAAGAGTTGCCTCTATTTTTAACACAAAGCAATCCGAAAAAGCTTGGAGGAGTGATTGATAGAGAAAGAATTTGTTGCCTATGTGAACTCAAGCTTCTTGGCCCTTCAAGATGCCTAATAAGAATTACTGGATTTAATGTCTACAAGGAGATGGTGGCACAAGCAACTTGCTGTGACAGAAAGCAAGTTTCATCCTAAGTTCAGGATATAAAGATGCACAGAATTAAAGCAGTTTCTGGAAGATCACATTTTAAATGGACTATATTACAACTTAGCTGTCATAT
Source organism: Struthidea cinerea (assembly GCA_013397865.1). Taxonomy (NCBI): domain Eukaryota; kingdom Metazoa; phylum Chordata; class Aves; order Passeriformes; family Corcoracidae; genus Struthidea; species Struthidea cinerea. The sequence goes on along the minus strand of VZTI01001040.1, from coordinate 619,187 downwards.
CAAGGAAAATAATGAGGGGTCTTATGCTAGGCTATTAGTACATCCAAATTTGCTGGAAGAACTTGGCTTCTTGCCTCATTCATTATGTCACAGAGAGTACCATAAGCACCTGTGTCACCTCTGTGTGTCACAGTCTCTTTTATGTGGCAAGAATAGTTCTGGGAAAGTTTTATAAAAGCCTACTTGAACTCAACAATGCAATTTTTCTCTGTGTATTAATGTTTAAAAAAATAGTTATTTAAAATGAAAAAATCACAGGGCTACATTTCTAACTGATCAACCTGCCATCTAATCAATCGAATGGATTTTTGAAATTTTTTAATCAGTTTAATTCTTGGAATCTAACCTAGATCTGCAGGTATTTGCTGCTGGTTGTAAAGCAGTTAGCTACCAACTAATATAAAACATAGCACTGTGGAGCAAGACTGAGAACAGCAAGTTTGAAACAGTACATCACGAGTGCTCAACACACAGAAGGATATTTACTTTTCTTTTCACTGCATGCCTATGCACTGCACAGAAAAGAGGGACTTGCAGATTGTCGTTCACACCTATATTCAGTTCCCCATTCATAGCATATACAGTATAGTCCTTAGAAAGTTTCTGAACTTATTTACCATGTTGTAAGGCTTTTCCTGTGTGAATCTGTTAGCAAATTGTGAGCTGTGTGTATTGATGAATGCAATAAATTCAGATTAGATGCCATTGTGCTATTAAAACATTAAGCCTTGGTCAGACTTGAGTCCTTTCCAGACAGGACTTAGGCACACTTCAGAGGACTGAATAATTCAGGAAATGTTACCAAGATTCAGTATGAATGATGCTACTTTGTTTTTTTGAGGTTATGAGACTTCAACCATATGGACATGAGCTGTGCTGTGTCACATGCCCCTGGGGATCAGAGGACAGACACTCAATTATTTTATTTACAAGCACAGACACAGCTCTTTGGGACAGAACTAAATATAGAAATGAAAACAAAATGTCATCCAGTTCTAAGGTGGGTAATCTGACTCATCTTCATTTTGCTCATTGGCAAGTGACTGTTTCAGAATTCCTTTACTGCCAGTGAGGAAGTGACTGCTTGAGAAGCTGCCTAGTAGTCAGCAAGTAAGCCTTGCGTGCTTGCCTGTTTGTATCTGCAATCCTCACTCTGTAAAATCACTTCTCTTCTGGTCTAACATAGACTGAAGAAAACGAACAATCCTAAATTTGCTTTTAATGAGAGATAGACTCTTTTTTGAGCTCTTGATGAACTTGTTAGAGGATGTCCTATTTTTATGTCAGGGATGCTCCAGAAAATGATCTATGTAATATAATCCTATTTGTCAATAAAATGTAGAACATAAAGATGCATGTGGCTATTGCTTGTTTAATTACATGCATAAGATACTGCATTATTTTTTCATTAGAACAGTGATCTAAGGTGAAATTCTACTCAATTACATGCTCTAGTAAAATAAATTAACAACAGTAAAAGAAAACTTCTACTTAGATACGCCCAAACCAAAATCATACAGAGTGACAATAAAACAATGCTGATAGCAGACCAGTAGGTATTTTATTTAAAATTTTGAACCTCAGAAGTTACAATCTTTTTTCCCTGAACCCATTTAAATATTCTGAATGTCATAAACTTAAGTCCACATTTCTGCAATTAAATATATATCTAATCATAGGTATTGTTTTCAGACAGCAGTTGAAATATTTTAGAGGTACCACAGCATATCACATTACTGGAAGACGATGTGTCTTTTCATTCTTGGAACATGACATAATTTTATTTACAGAAATTACTTGCATGTGTTAATTGAAAAAAAAAAAAGGATGAATACTATTAAAATTAGTATCTCAAGTAATTGGATTTTGCTTTGGTTTTGGAGGATGTAACAGTTTTATTGAAAGAAGAAGTAATCAGCTCCAAAGAGCCTATCAGCATATCAACCTTCCAGGGCACACGAAATAGAGTTCTTACTGAAACTGCTCGAACTACAAAGCTGAGTCTCTTGAACATGACAAAGGTGCAATAGGGAATTTATAGCACCTGTGTTTCCAATAATAATTCTCAAGGAAAAATTTGTATTCCAATTCTGAGAGTCTTAGAAGCATTTAATTAAGATAGGTATGAGTCCCTTCCTCCTGTTTGCCAGAGAATAACATGGATAAAGGGGTATGCAGAAGGTATATCTGGAGATATATAAAATAACTCTAGATTGTTGTTACTTCTCACTCCTCATTTCACGCTGATATTTTTTACAGTATAAAGAAAAAACAGTATTATATTCTACTCTATAGAATAAATACATTTCTCAAAATAGAGGAGCTGCTTTCAGACAACTTATATGTGCAGCCATTATGATTCCTCAGATCTTTTCTTTCCTAAATTAGCATCTTTTGGGCCTGATTTTATTGGGAACAATCTGGGGACATTTTGCATGACAAACTTTATTAAACTCTGTGCCTTGAAAATGTTAGTATTTTTTGAAGTATGGGATAAAATATTCTCCTTCCCATAACACTGTACAGAAGGTCATCCATATTGATGATCTGAATGACTGAACAAAGTATATTCAGGGCATATGGATTTTGAAATATTATTCTCTATTATATTGGGGGCATTGTGTGACTTTCCATGTAATATTATTTATTCAGAGTATTAGAAAAAAAAATTACAAGGTAGTTTATATTTTATCTTTTAGGCATTTAAAGTGTGTCCAGTTATTGGGAGAAAGCCCTATAGGTTTTATGATTTATCAGCCTCTGCATTTCAGTCGCATGCCCACAAGACAACAGCCTGACTTCAAATTTGCACAAGCTGTCTATGTATTATGCTGCTGTGAATAGATTTATATTTCAGTGAAGTATATACTCCTACTCACATTTAAAACAGAGACAAAACTCATATTGATTTCTATGAGAAACAAACTGAGATCAATGACTAAGATTTTCAAAACCTGAATTTAAGTTCCTAAAACCAATATTCAGTCATATAAAGAAATGGCCTGATTTTCAGAACTACGGAGTACCCAGAAACTCTTGTGGAGATTAAAGGTTTTGTGAGCTCAAAATTTTTTTAAATAAAACAGGCCATTTATTTGTGTATCTAGGGGTAGACTTTAACGAACTAAATTTAGCCTCCTATTTTAAAAATTCATGGCCTAGAAGTTTAGGAGATGTTTCGTTTCACACATTGTTGACACAATGCTTCAGGAGGTGAGATGAATAATATATCCTTCATTACAGCCCTGGTTCTCTACAACGGTGTTTTTCAATTGTGTCTGCCAAATATATCTACTTGTGGCTGGCTTTAGCACAAGTTATTCAGATCATAATTCTGCAATAAATTAGTAAAAATGATGGTGCTTTTCCATATTAAAAAAAAAAAAATCAATACTATCCCTTCAACTATATCAGCTTTTATCCCTGCATATGTTCGGAAGAGTTTTGCTCCTCTAGTGTTCTCATAAGTGTATATAATTTCTCACAGATTACTTTCTTTACTCATACACCTCGCTCTTTATATTTAAATGAACATTAGTATTGAAAGCTATATTGGTACTGATACACACAGAGAAAGTTATAAGAATTTTCTGGAAAATGTGTATTATTAGTAAATAGCATTTATATTCTGTAGAAGGTGCTCCTTCCTGTCTTTCATATGGAAAATCTTAAGGAATCAAGAAGACATAAAATGGTATACAAGTACAGATCACAAACAGCTTAAAAAATATAAAAGTATAGGAGCTGTAGTGAAAGTGTGTGCATGTTTGGACAAATCACGGAATCAGAGAATCAGCTGACTTGGAAGGGACCCACAAGGATCATCAAGTCCAACTCCTTGCCCTGCACAGGACACCCCCAGAGACACACCATGTGCCTGAGAGCAGAGTCCAAACGCTTCTTGAACGCTTCTTGCTTCTGTCAGGCTGGTGCTGTGACAGCTCCCCTGGGGAGCCTGTTCTTGTGCTCAACTACCCTGTGGGTGAAGAACATTTTCCTAATATCCAACCTAAACCTCCCCTACACAACATCAGGCCATTCCCTCCGGTCCTGTCACTGGTCGCCACAGAGAAGAGATCAGTGCCTGCCTCTCCTCTTCCCCTCATGAGAAAGTTGAAGACTCTGATGAGGTCTCCTTTCAGTCTCCTCCAGGCTGAACGGACCAAGTGACCTCTGCTGCTCCTCATTCAGCTTCCCCTCAAGGTCCTTTGCCATCTTCACTGCCCTCGTTTGGACACTCTCTAATAGTTTAACATCTTTTTTGTATTGTGGTGCCCAAAACTGCATGCAATACTGGAGGAGAGGCTGCACTAGTGCAAAACTGAGTAGGACAATCCCCTCCCTTGACTAGCTGGTGATGCTGTGCCTGACACACCCCAGAATACACTGCTGACTCATATTCAACTTTCGGTCAACCAGGACCCCCAGGTTCCTTTCTGCAGCATGGCTTTTATTGTTAATTATGGAAACCTGCAGTTATAAATATACAAATAAATGTATTCCAGTTGCTGCTCTCAGTTTTTTAAATTTTTGCCTCCTGACTAGAAAATTTTCAAGCCAAATTTCTATGTAGTGATGAGTTCAGCCATCTTTAAATGTGAAGAAGTGATTAGGACAAGAATAAGAACATTGTAGTACTGAGATACAATATTTTGGAAAAAAAAAAAAAAAAAAGGCTTTATTGTGAAGAACAGAGAAATGTGTAAATTAATGCAGAATTTTATGCTTCATGATCCGTCACATTTCATATTTTATTTGTAATAGCATTTTTAATGATGACACCTTATTTGCAGAGAGACACATTGCATGTGTAGTAAGCTGGATCTATTCACAAGAATGCATTGAGTATTTGCAGCAAATACACAATTTTTAATGTGTATTAAGATAAGTGATTTTCTAATAGCAAATGGAGAATGTGTATATGATAAGAAAATATTCAAGAGAAGAATGTGGACTCCCTTAGCTGAGAAACCTTTCATACTTCAAGTATGTGTATCCCAAATTCAAGCTGAATTTCAACAATGATATTTCATTTATGTCTTTTCATAGTCAGGTGGTAACTTTGCAATTGTCTTATGACAGAAGGATAGCTGAAGTTTCTTTTCACCAGAAGTATTTAAAATCAGTGAAAAAGTGAGCTCTTCTGATTGCTCCATAAAACTGAAGTATAAATGTTCAAACTGTAGACCACGTCTACCACAAACACTTGGGTCAGAAAACACTTTTTGATAAAAAAAAGTTCTTTAGAAAAATGTAATTAATGAAAAACATTCATTATCAACTTATTGTTTGGTTTCAGCCGCTGAAAATTTAGATTCAGTCTTAAGGGTTGGACTGGTAAGTCACTGATGAGACTGGGGAGCCTCCATCCACAGAATTTGGCTGGGCACAACCCTGAGCCACCTGATCCACGCTGACCGTTAGGCAACCTCCAGAGGTCTTTTGTAAACTAAATTTTTCTGTGATTCTGCAACTACTCTTTCTCTCTTCAATACCAAAATGCAATTTCCAACTAATTATAGAGAAATTTGCAAAATTTATGTATTTTCTGAATATGCTGTAGATCATGGATCCTGCTATTTCTTTGATGTCTTTGCTCCATACAACCCGAAAGGAAATAATATCTCTGGTAATGCTTTGAAGGTTTTTCTCTTCTGAAGAGAAACTGCTTTATGAGACTCTCTGGACAAGCTTCTCTGAGGAGAGCAGAGACTAAATGAACAGCCTAAAGCAGCAATCAGTTGAATCAACAGACTAATAGTAGCAATCAGTTCCCACAAGGGCATTTCTTCTATAGCACAAAGGATACTTAGATATGTAGAGCTAATGAAAAGGAGGAATCATCATTTAGTACAGACTCCTGAGTAATACTTTCACTGAAAAACAGCAGAGTCATTGCCATACGATAATGGTTTACAGTCACTAAATATATTTAAAATTCCTACACTAACAGGAGTATTCCTCTTCCTGTTTTCTACATCTCTGAAACAAGACAACAAGAATATCAGCTGACCCAGAGAGCTGGAAGTGTAGTTGCTCAAATACTATGCCATGCTTGGGACTCCAACTCAAAGATTCATTAACACAGCTTAGCCAAACTTAGGTATGACAGCTGACCTTTGGGAACCCTGTATGTAATCCCAGACCACCAAAAATGTTTGACCAAAATTTCATGTGAGTTTCTTTCAACAGTTTTCTAGCTAATATGTTTCATCTCATATTTGCCACAGGTTGGTTGGGTATGATGACAATTGCTGTGGTCACAGTTATTATGTATCCATTTATTAAACTCATTGATATATCTGAATTCTTAGAGCAGAGGACAAACGATGACTCTAGGAGTCAAGCAGGAGCCAGGCATAATCTTGGGTTCAGCGTTTTGCAAAAATCACTTTGTTCTTACTTTATTTCTGTAACTTGAAGTTGTGGCTAGTAGGACACCTTTTATTCCTGCCATTTGCAAATTTCAACAGATGGTGCATTCCCTCACTTTGTGAACTGTCTGGAATTTGGGTTTGTTTATAACTACCTTTTCATTATTTGAGGAGAGCAGCATTTCCTGTTTAGGCTTTAAGGAGTGTTGGCTTTATCCGCCGTCATATGTGCCTCCCTACGCAGTAAATGCTTCCATCCTGGTGGAGAGAATTTCCATACATTTGTTTGAAAAAGAAAAATCAAATGGAACCTATGCTAATATTACAGAAGTGTTTTCACATGTAGTCTAACCCACTCAATTACTTTTCAGTCAATGAATAAGTAAATCACCAGATGTATCACTAGACCACCAGGTATTGATTTGCTTGCTAACTTAACTCATGGTAAATGAAGGCTGGCCTTGAGCTGGAGATCAGGGACTATTTTTTTCTCTACTTCTCTAGAGTCACAGTCCATTCTTCAGCCATTAAAATGTAAGTGTGAAATAAGCTAGTATATAGTAAGAAAATATAAAATAAGTAAATACATAACTGTAATGGAAGCATATGAAGGGCAACATTGAGGAAACTCAAAATTTGCAACCCCATAGGAGGCTGTGGATACTTGTATTCTCTTTGTGCCTAGTATTGCAGTTTTTGCTGATGGAAAACTACCATCAACATTAGATCAAGCCTTTTAATGGCACCATATTCGAAGTACTTAATTTGAGAGTCCTCTGGAGTCCCAATTCAGAGGTCACCCCTGCCGTTTCAAAGGAGAATGCTACAGGGACATCGACAGAGAATCCATTCTGAGCAACAAATACCTAATGCATTCTACTAGCACTTGTTTAATGTGTAGCTGTAGCCTACAGAATTTTAAAATACAGCAAAATCATACGTTACACTTTTAGAAACAGAAAGTTATTCATGGTCTTTTCCCTGTAATTTTTCTGGTCTTCAGATGTTGGCAGCTGAGAAACATACACCGTTCCTTTCAGCTGCATAACTATCCTTCTGGCGATTAATTACTTAGATACTTCTGAATAAATAGGATGTAAAGAAATACCTAACAAAAGCCTAATGCATCTCCAATGATGGAACCCTGTGCTATGCCTGAGATGAATATCCTTTTCAATTTTTTTTTGAAAGACAAGCAGATTATTCAAAATTATGGCAATCAGATACTGGCAGAAAAGAAAAATAGCGATATGCTGAACAGAAACCACTTAAATGCTGCGAGTCTTGATAATATAATATTTCCACAACTGTTTCTGTTTAAAACTAATAAAAATAAACATAAAACATTCCCTTCTCCTCCTATCAAATTCATTACTTTGAGCGACAAAATGACAAAATGATTAGCTGTTAATAAGGCCCTGGTTTAAAAGATTGACTGACATTGCATTACTCATTTAATTTCCGTTTCTCCTAGGTTTTTTTTTCCTTCCTCCAAGCACAGAGGGAATTAATATTATCACATCAAAGGCCTCCCTTTAAATGGGGGAGAAAAATCATTTAAAAGGACAGAGGCTGTGATTATTCAAACTAGGTTATTTGCACCTTGTATATATAACGATATCATGGTACAACTTCATTTTGTTCAAATTGCTGTCAGTCACTAATAGAAGAAATTTGCTTCCATTTTATCAGTGCTATTGTGTTCAGTCAGATTTGCGGGTGTAGGACGGGGAGTTCAGGCTGGGCATTAAACATGAAATCTGATAAGAAGGATATGAGGAACAGGGAGTAAGGAAGGTACAGAGCAAAGGAAGACTGATTGTGAATCCAACATTCACAATGCAAATGCCTCCCCACCCCATCTTCCTTCGTGATTTTCTTCCCTCTGTGTGTGTTGTTTTTATTTAAAGACACAGAGACAACCACACACTAAAGTGCAAGCATGAGCCTCTGTGGAATATGAGATTTAGCAATACAACTCTGTGCTCTGGTGATTTTATTTCCTTTCACTTTGATTCCTGACAGACAAATTATTCTAGGGATGATTTAACACCTAAAGATGTATGTCACATTCCATAAAATAGTTGTATCAGTAGGAAAAATTATGAGTGGCACAACCCCTGGCCTAGCAACATCCAATGATCTATCAGCATTTAACTCTTGGCAGATTGAATTATTCCCCTTCCTAACTGTAACTGTGTTAGGGCTTGCATGACAAACAGTCCACTTGTCAAATATTTATCCTTCCTCCAAAAAAAAAAAAGAAAAAAAAGGGGCGGAGGGGGGGAAGAGGGAGAGGGAAAATAAAAAAAAAGATTGACCAGGATAAGGAGGGGGAATATAAGTGGTAAAAGACCAACCACAGCATGAAATATGAAACATAAATCACTGGGGTCAGGGAGAGCAGGGGAACTTGGTTACTAAGGCTCCAGATGGATTAAATAATGCACGTCCTGAGGGAGGGTGGGAAGGCGAGCACTAAAATAATAACAGAACAGAATGCTCCTATGTCGAAAGGTTTGAAGACAAGCCTTGTTAATTCAGAAAACAGCAGAGTTAAATTAGCCCAGGTCCCTGTGAAAAGTAGTGTTACATATTGTGCAGAGAGATAAATTTTCACTCACTCTCTCCAATAAACTGGCCACTGACAGGTGACTGCTGTGAGTAGTTCATTAAAATGTCCAATTCATGAGAGACTTTCAAAATTTATAATGCTTCCTATAGACAACAGGGTCAAGTTCAATGAGAAAGGAAGAGAGAAAAGTAACTAAAGGGATTATTCACTAATTACCTTTTAAACACATTTGCAATTTTTTTTCAACAAGTATTAACTTACTTTTAATGCCTCTGGGTTTATGGCTTTAAATCAGAGAGGGAGATCAGAGTTCAGCACACATCCCTGTTTTCATTGTCCTCTGGATGGAAGATTTTTGAACATGTAAGACCATGTGCTAAAGCCCTCAGAGTAAATGATTTTAGAAGATATAGGATCAGACATTTAGCAGGGAACGTAACAGTGATGGCAATTTTAATTAGTTTTCATTTACCTGTAAGCCAAGAATATACACTGAAGTTCAGTAAGTACGAGTGGGGTGGATAGTACTGCATATTATGAAAAATAACTGGACATCTATGAAAAAAGCATTGCATGTAAATAACTTTATTGAGTTATCAGAGATGAAATATCTTCCCCTAATGGGATAAATGAAGTTGAATTTCTTTGCAAAATTTCAGCCATAGCCATTATAATCTTCCATTCTAAAATTTGAATGTGTTTTAGACAAGAAAATGTATATCCTATAAGACTTGGAGGAAGGACAATGGCAGGAAAATAGTGCATGGCCTTTGTTTCCTTTTGAAAATCTTCCCAGATTTATTTTTAGCCTGGTGAAAAACACACTTCTCCATGGTAATCTGGGCATGCTCAACTATGCCAATGGATGAATAGGACTTTTCCTGAAATTGTAACTTTAGGCTGCTGCAAACTCTGCCAGGTTTGCCATTTGCAAAGCCTTCTAGCACAGAGTTTAGTCTCGGTGTTAGTTCACACATAGGTGACAATTATTGCTGCCAGTTTCCCCATTAGCTCATCCTTGAATCCCAAGAAGACACAAAACCCAGAAAGCTTTTGTTTCTAATTGTCACTACAAGAGGAATATAGTCTGGGACAGTTTTGACTATGTCTGTCTTCGGATTGTCTTCTGAACCAAAGTGGTGGTGGACTGTTAGAACACGAGGACTGACAGGGTGACATGAAGAAGGGGACAACCGACTGATTCAAGTGGGTGGAAGAGTCCTTTTAGTCAAAACAGGGAAATGTTAGGAATTGAAAATTATTAGGAATAAGAGAGACGCATAAATGAGTCAAAGGAAGGTTGGAGAAGGATCCCAATGGAAAACTGGAAGGCATTCATAGAAAATCTCGGAAAGACAAAGACAAAATGTGGCTAGGCCTTTATAAAGGCTAAATTTAGCTAAGGACAAAGAGGTTAAATGGGAGTTGCTGCCAGCATCAAGCAAAAGATTTCCAGGTATTTCCAGGGAAAAGTGAGCTACAATAACAGTCATTATGTGGCTTTCTAATGGCCTAAGCTTTGTTAATTAATATAATATCACGTTCAGAAATCTACCTTAGGGATAGAAAAGCATCTTTTATTGTAGAATTTGGAAGATATGTAGCGAAAGTGAAGGAAGGGAAGTTAAGAGAAGAAGGAAACAGAACAATCTCATGGTTAGGACTGTGCAAGAAAACTGGAGTGGATTTCAATTTGCAGGTTAAGACAGATAAATGTAGGTGTCTACATGTGAACTAGGTGCTGCAGTTCCCCTTGTACCCAGCTAAATACAATATATTGAAGGGCTATGCAGATGAGTATGAATGAGTATTACCTTCAGGGTGAGATGACTAACTTAAAACTCCATTGAATCACACAGGCTGACACTGTCAGGATTCAAATCCTGACTTCAGAGACTGTGACTATGCTATGGAGGTTCTTTATGTTCCTGGGCAAGAAAAGATTTTTTCATGAGATCACCATCTGTGCATTCTTCATGTTCTTCCACAGGTTCTTGGTTGGATGATTAGAGGCCCAAGAACCTGTTTGGAGTAAACAGTGAGAATTCACAGCTACAAGTGCAGCAAATAAAAATAATCCTTTCCCCCACAAAATGCTATCTAATTAAAGTTTCTTTGAGAAAAAAAATGTAATTCAGAAAAGAGGCCTCTCAAATTCAGCCTCTATTTTGGAAGTACTATTGACATGAGTCTCATTCCAACCCAGTTGTTTTTGCGGAGGCATAAATTCCCTTGTTTGTTAAGTATAAGAGAATGATCAGCACCATAGGTAAGCCATGAAGGGTGTTCATAATTGCATCTTCAGAAGAGCCTTGAATAAATATATATGTCCCAGAGATCACACACTGAATGATGATGGGAAAACAGTATAGTAAATAGCTATTTGTAAGAAAATGTTATCCATTTTATGAGGCAAAGGTCCTGTAGAAAAAGAAAAGAGGAGAAAAAGGAATGTGATCATATTATTAACATCTTTGTAATAATGCAGCCACTGACAGAGTAAATTAAGGTTGCATGACCAATTTTAATTCTGGGTTTTTCAAATTTTTGAATGCTTGACTTTGCAACCTTAATAGCTTCTCTTAATATATTTTATGTGCAATTATATAAGGTGCAGTGTTTTTTGATTTATTGCAAATGAATATTCTTTGTTTGCTAGAGTCGTGTACATCATTAGTTCAAGTGGAAGAGCAGCATTTGGATTATATGTATTTAGAGTGTCCTGCTATGGCTTTCTAAGGCATATCTGATCATGTTAGAAAGCTCATGAAAACGCAGGGTGCGAAGAAAAAGATGGATGTGATTTAAACCACTATCTTTCTGGATATATCTGTAAATTTGTAACTCTTCAGAACATTGTTTTTAGAAATGAATTACCATAAAAACATTAATTCTTATTTTATAAAACTATTAAACATATTTTAAACCAGTTCCTGGGAGGGTTTTTTGTTCCCCTAGGAACATTAGAAGAACATTAGAAAAACTGGCCCAGTATAATGTTCAAACAGTTATCTAAATAATATATATAGTCTCATTAACTTTATAATGAGAAACTAAGTTAAAATTATTATTAGGTCTTTAGTGAAACAAGACCTTTTGATAATTGTTTAAAAATAACATTTTTGAGATAAATCCCTGTATACAATGCCCCAGACCTTTTCATATGTGGTTTCCCAGACAGCAAGAAAAGAAATAAAAAATTTAAGTGTCAGTGTTTAATTTATCCCTTCTTTTATTGAATGTTACTGAGAGCTTCTTACGGCTTTTTACATAATTACTCCACTTGGGCATGGTATTGTTCCTTGTGCCATCTACATCATGTTATCCTCACCAGGCTCAGCTGCATCCATCCTCACAGGGGGAAATTTTGCTCCAGAAAATGCTTAGTCATGGCACTACTCCTCAGTGGCATGTCCTCTTCTTTGCTTATCAGGGGAATTCCTATGCTGTCAGGGGCAGAATCTCAGGAAAGGGAATATAGCCCCAAACTTTGCCATTACTTGTTCTGTGTGTGCCAAATGAAGACAGAGGTAATGAATACTGCCCCCATCACAGCCACTACTCCAGTCCACTCTGTGTAAGGCATGGTTTTATGATCTAAAAGGCAGTCTTTCATACAGCTAGTGAAAATAATTCCACCTAGCAAAGGGCAGGGGTTTGGGTACAGGACCATTCTTCATAGCTACTTCACTTCAGCAGGACCACTTTGCATTAATAGAATGAGGTAGGATTTTACGTGAGAAGAAACGACATTTACCTAGATGAACAAAAGTAAAAATCTTTTTTTTTCAGATTTTTTGTAATTTTAGAAGTTAATTGATTTGCAACATTTTGAGGGGCTTCATTCCAAATGGCACAAAAATGTGACATTCCAAAAATTTTTGCATAATAAAAACTATCTCAAAAGTCTAATTGGAAACATTGAAATATCTCCGTTGAAAAAGTTTTCTGTTTCATGTGAATTTTAAATATATAGACTAAATGTACATATAAAATATACAGAGATATCAGTACATACATTTTATAATATTAAAAAAATGTAATAATCTTTGTGTTTCAGTGAAACAGAGCAAAAATTTTAAAAAGTGCTCACTTTATCTCATTGAACATCAAGAAAAAAACCCATTTTTTTATATTCTATGTAAAAGCTGTGAAATTGACATATTTTCATCAAATATTTCACTTTAATAAATCTACATCTTTTGCTAAAAACCTGTCCAAACACTATGCTGGCTCCAGTAACCCCTTTCTTACCCTCAGAGAGACTATAACCTGTTTTCATGTTGACATGGTTTTCACAGATTCTGTAAAAGAGAGATTCTCTTTTAAATGACAGAAACTGAGACACTCAGAAAGAAGGTAGAGTCTGGGAAAAACTTCCACAGGGAGGTCAAGAGACCATGTGCTAATTTCACGCTTTTTCAGGTGAGCAACACTGCACATAGTTTTCACAGCTCTTTATCTAAAATGCAGAAAAACCTACTAAGACCCATTATTGAGCACGACACAACTTTGATGGCTGCCTACAGAAAGAGAGAAATTAATTACTCATGTTTTTTTATTTTGTTGATTCATTTCTAATATATGAACAATTGGTATAGGTATAGGAACAAAGTTTGAGAAACTAAGAGTCTTCCAATTTTTGCACAGCTATCTCAGTGTGGTGTGTTTTTTTGCAGTGTCTCTGGTGCCAAGCAGTCTTAAAAACGCTCAGAGATGAATACATATATGTTTATTTTTGGTTGAATGCCATTTATTTATTATCTCACCAATTTTAAGACCAACCCATTTTTTTCATAAGTAAACAAAACTCTCGAAGTTCACACATGTGTTTCTTGTGTACATCTGGAAACATTTCTATTTGTAGTGGAAATCAAAACTCCTTTTGACAGTTCAAAAGTAGTCAAAATGAGAGAAAGATCCCAGCAGATCATATGATGGTGTTAACATCACTAAAGTTATTGCTTTGAATTATACTATTTTTCTATTAAGTAAAATAAAAATAATAAAAAAACCCTCAAGCTTTTGAGTTTTGTTGTTGTTGTTGTTGTTGATACAATATCTGCAGCAGCAAATATCAAAAAACCGAAAGTAATAGAAAAGAGACAAAAGATTACTACCACTTATTCCTGTTCTTCAGTGACATCATTCTGGTCGCTTCATAAATCAGGGAAGAAAGACATAAAGAATTCATACTGTGACAGTTTTTTAGATTGTACAATTACAATGCTATCATTCATATGTTCTTCTCTGAAACTACACAGAAAGGCTCTGATATCGGTGATGTTCACTCGACAGGTGGTGTCCCTCCACATTTTCCCCATCCAGCAGTGGCTTGTATGGCTGTGGAACTTTTCAGTGTTGCAAGCAATAAATTGTCACAGGCAAAGGAGGTGGATAGTGTCAAATACAAAGGCTTTGTGTTTCATGGAGATAAAGTTCTGGAGCCTGCTTGGTACTTCTCTTAAAAGAGTCACTTTTGGCATCCCTTGAATGAGCTCACCTCATCGCACTGCTCACCTGTCTCCTGATTCCACTCCCTATAACTGTCAGGTTCACTCAGAGTTAGTGCTAGATAGAGTGGGAATGGGTTTTTGTTTTGTAGGCCCTCTTGTCCATCCTAAGGATCTCTCTGATCACAGTGTGATGTACTTACGAAAGTAGAAGGGAGGTGAGAGATTAGTCTTGTCTGCCACAGGTTGCTATTCTTCAAAGAAAACTGCTTTCTTGAGTGTTGCAGGATTTATACCTAAAAGGAAAACACAATTTCTGGAATTTCTTCCATCCTTCCAGCCACTGCACAAAAGGAGGAATTTCGGTAATGTAAAAATGGTGAGAGACCCCTTATACCTTTTCTCTTCCATAAATGCGAGTTAGAGAAAGAAATGAGAAACAATTATGGTGTTTCACAGTAAGAGCTCAGATTCTATCTCATGTTTTGAAGTCTGTAGCTTGCTGATCAAGCACAATCCATTTTAGAAGAATGCAATTCTGTTGGACGGTCCAAGCTATTATTGGAAGACTTGCACACTCTGCCAAATTCAGAATTCTCTTGGCCTGTTTTCTATATAATTAACATAAATTTATATCAATTCTTGTTTGTCTGAGCTTTATTGAGTAATAACAGATTGCTGCATCTTACATCTGCCTCGAAAGTACTCTAATCAGAAATTTACTGAAGCACAACCTGCAGCAACTTTTGTTAAAATGAAATATTTAGAAAACAAAGGTTACTATATAGAAAATTTTGTGCACACCTAAATTGGTGAAGGAAATGCTTATCCCAGGCATGTTCTTCTCAAATATAATTTCACAAATCTCATTTTTTAAAATACTTAAAATAAAAATTTCTCAACAAATAATATCTACATTGGAAAATTAATTTGCAGATTACCTTAGAGCAGTCCAGTTTCCTTAATCCCTTTCTTTTAAATAATTGAAATCAGCAGTTTTTTCTGCCCATGAAACTAACAAATAGCTGGTTTATATATGGCTTTTGCTTCTGTCAAAAGAAATGCATGTATGCACTGAAAATAAGAAATGAGAATTTTTATGCAAAAAGATAATTAATAAAAGGAATGACATTTGTATAAAAATACTGTTTAACTTGGCAGTGCATCCTCAGTCAACTCCTCAATACCTTTCATCCAACATTATAAAGCCACTTATGTTCAATACCGATAAATGTGCTACTTTGTAAAGCTACAGCTGAAATAACGTTTCAAAGCTGCACTTGGCAAAACAATAATAAATGCATTTTGATAAAATCTCAATTCTATTTTTTGAGGATTTATTTCTAAACTGTTGGTACACTCTCCACCTTATAAAAAAATTAAATGTGTTCTGGCAGCATCATCATCTGAACAGCAGCTTGAAGGGTGTTTGAAGTACTGCTGCTGTGTCTGAAAGACTCTGATCAGGACCTTGTTTGTCAGACTGCATGTTTGTCAACATTGATATATCAAAAAGGTCAGGTCAACAGCGCTTCAGTATAAAGTGAGCAGTACAGGGTCAAATGGAAGCCCTGAGTCTTGCACCAAGATCAGATGGGAAAAATGTGAAGTACATTTAAAAGGAGGCAATTGTTTTTCTCTCTTCACTGAATGCAGGTGGGTGTTTGTTGAGCTGGATGGTGCTTTTTTAAATTACGAAAATAAGGTACCTCTCAACAGTATTAAAACAGGAAAACATCTGGAGCAGAAGCAGAACATTTCAAAGTTTGAAAATCCTCTTCAGATCTTGAAAACTCATGAAAGAATATGGAAATTGAGTGAGGTTGGAAATATACCCAGCCTGAATAGTGCCCCCAAACACACTCAGGAGTAAGTCCAGATGTCGTATCCATCCCTCATTCAGGCATTAGCAATGCTGACTCTTCGCCTTGCTGTGTCTAGGTGTCTTTTCAAAAGCTGTCCTCATTTTAGGCTGCGATTACACACACCAGTCAGAGATGGTGCCTTTGATCAGTTATCATCTGCTTTTACAGATGGAGGCAATGTGATTTGCCAAAGGCTGCAGAGCAAATCAGAAGCAGAGTCAGGAACAAAATATGGATCTAGATTTAAAATAGATCTGCTACCAGTAGACCAGCTGAGCAATAGATTTTGCATATTTATGCCATTTCAGCCAAATACTGAAAACAGTATTTGATTTTCCAGCCTGAGAAATGTAACTACAACAATATGTTATTGATTTGCATGGTGCATTTTAATGTTGATACTAAACACTTCAGTGGAGAATGGATAATAATATGACTGGGTAGATGGACAGCTGCCATAAACCAAAAGGATGTGATGACATTTCAACATCCCAGTGGATCAGAACTGATGTTCAGCAGTTTAAGCAGAAAGTCAAATGTTAGGACACTGAACTTGAAAGCCCCCACCTAGTACACTGTCACTCTGCCATCTGTCAGAACGAGTTGGGCTAACACCAAAACAAAACAAACATTTACAGCTGAACTCTACTGAAGGGTTTAAAAATTATTCCAAGCAGTTATTCAGCTAAAATCCAAGGACAGATCTTCACTACCACCAGATTAAGAGTCATTTTACCAGCGAGATCAAGATGGTTTTAGTTGGCTCAGCTGAAAAAGGGCTCCTCAGAGCACTATAATCTGTGCTGGCTCTCTGAGTGAAAAACAAAGTGAATGAAAGCCAGAGAAAGACTTTCTTTTAAAAACAGACATATATGTGTGCTGGGGACTGACACACTTTTATCACCATTAAGAGAGCTGTCCTCAGACCAGCATTGCTTGGTCAGGAAAAGAAATCTGACAATGTAGAGCATGTATCTGTTTATATTTAGCATCCCTCAACAGAAGGTTGACAAGGTCTGCCCAGGAGGTTTACAATCTTGTGCTTACCACCCCCACCATTTTTTTCCCCTTCTCTCTCTACATAAGGAACATTCCTTCTGTTTTGAGATATAAAATGACAACCTTGGGGCTTGGTTGCTTTTTTCCCTTCCCCTTAGGTTTTTCTGTTAAGGTCAACATTGCTTCAGAGTCCACCTATCACTTCTTATCCAGTTGTTTCCAGTATTCATTATATCAATTCCTAGCACAAAAAATATCACCTTGCTTGACTCTATCTGTGAGTTCTCCTGCTCGTCATGAAGAAATTCAGAGCTGTTGAATGATGATAGGTTAGAGTGAATAAAAAAGTGCCTGCAACAACAAAAAAATAATAAAAAAGGGGGAAAAAAGAGAAGTGGAGAAGAAGGTTTCTGAAGAATGTGGGAAAGATAAATAGGACTGATACTTTGTTTTATTGTCAGTAGCACTCTGGGGTTATTTGAAGCACTTATTTATGCACTGTAAGCAGAACAATACTGAAGAAGAAATGATTAAATACCAGCTCTCTGAGCAATAGACATCTCATTGTGGCAGGCCTAGACTCACCACTGGGTGGTTTTGATAAAGGCAATATGAGTTGATAACTGATACAGTTTGCCAGGGAGTCATCTGGGGATGCTGACAGCTACTATGCTTTAATAAAATCATTAGAATGTAAATGTTTTTATTGCGAAATAAAGAGCCTCCAGCAAAGTTGACACTATCGCTGCTCCCTCCACTGAATGAAAGCACCGATTAGCATTCAAATGATATAATGATAGTCTGGTTATCTTTATTAAAATTTTTCAAATCGAGTCTTCATTTTGCATGATTGAGTTTTAAACAAATGCAATATTCAGTAGGCTGGTGAGCCAGTCTGAACACTCTTGAAATAATTAAAGTGTGCCTTTTATTTTTTTAAACATGTGTTTCATAAGCAATGAATTGGATTTGCTATTTTAATATGACAATATCTAGTTAGCTTTGCATAAAATAGGGATGTTATGGCATAATTATTGAAAGAGTACAACTTTTAAACATATGTTTCATAAAGCTGAATTCAATTTTCTGAAATGTGACAATGCCAGTCAGCTACTGAAATAATATCAAAGGATGACTTGATTGTTTAGGTTAATTTCTTGGACAACCTTTGCTATATCATAATTGATGGTAAATTGTATGCTTTGTGGTATTTCTTTTCAAAAGAAACACAGAACTCATTTCCCACAATGCTCATCAATTCACAGTTCAGACTCTACAACTGCAAGAAAATGAAAGAAATTCTAAGCAAGTGTTTCAGACCCTGAATTTCTGCAACATGTGATTTAATGTAAACTAGCAGAGGTTTTTAACTATCCAAGAAGAGCCTCAGGAAAACTGAAGAATAAATTAACTCATCTAAGTCCATTAAACAGTTCTCTACATAGAATCAATCAATCATTAATAAATATTTAGAAATCCTGTAGGATCTGATCTCTTTTTCATTACTTCTTTCCATCTTGTCAACTTAGGCTAACCTTCCTCCTGGATTAACCAACACTATAAAGCATACTGTACTACAGATACCAATAAATACACATTATTGTAAGCAAATATGTTTTGGCTCATTCTTGGTTATAAAGAATCAAGACAATCAATGATGACATAAATGTTCCTTAAAAAATGTGTGCCTGGAATAGCTGTGGTATTGACTCCAGTCTGAGACAGCTTCAGAGCTGAATTGAAAAAAAAAAAAAAAAAATCTGAATATCTGACAAACTCTTAAACCCACTGTTTGAGGAAGAAATGGATAGTATAGGAGCATTCTTATTTCTTAACTAGTTGTTTATTACAATGGCTTTCTGAAGTTGTCCTGGATGTTTTAGGAGATTCTAAAGAATCAGACATTTCACTATTTACATTTCACTGAAGATGTGCCAGGGACTATCATCAAAAGAAGGAATATAAATACCCCTCTGGTAATAAAGCTAACATATGAGAAAACAGGAATGTTAAAAAAATATCCTTTTAACTCTCGTGCAGTAGGAAGTACTGGCACAAAAAGCTGTGTTATAGAAAAAAGACAGCAAATAATTGAGAGGGTTTGGTGTGGGGTTTTGGCTTTTTTTAATATATGAGTATGTGTAAGAGAAAAAAACTTAACTGAAAAATTAGAATTTGACGCACCTTTCAACACGGTATTATTACACCAATTTGACTAAATGGGACTAGAACATCTTCAGCAGCAACATCTAGGAGAGGACTACTGAGAGCTGCAGTAGCTGCTGTTGAGGAAAATACATTCCTTTTCCTACCCAAAAGATGTTACTATCTAAAGGACACAGGCCAGAGCATTCCTTTCCCTCTGCATCAGATTTCAGAGCAGTCTGTAGAGCAGCCTGCATCATCCTAAGAGCCACCTAGAGAGAGAGAGAACATCTCTCCTGTCTACTGCCAGTACAGTCAGTCTGGTCCAAATGAGGGATATTGCAACAGTCTTTGGAACTAAGCTTCAACAAATGTTTTATAGTTGAAACTATAAAATGTTATGAGATTACTGATCGGGAAGAAGAAAAGTTTTCCAATTTATAAATAAGTTGTCTTTTAATGACAACTTGCAAAAGTGAGAGCAAGACAGTAGTAAATCTATGTAAAAGCCATTTCAATACAGATTTTGTTGAATGACCAATGCAAGTCTTCCCACTGTCACCCACAAAATACTGCCACATGGAAATCTTCTTGTGGGGTTACATACCGTAACCACACTATCACTTATGTTGGAACTGGGCATATAATATTCTTTTCATTTCTTTCAAAATTTTTCTAAAATAAACCAGATTTTTTTTTCAGGCAGAAATTTTCTCTTCACAGAGAAATTCAAGTGCAAGCCTGATACTTGCATACATCATTCCTTTGAGACAGATATTTTTCCAAACGTCTAATTTGGTTGTCACATGGAGTTTCATAAAACAGATCTAATCAGTGTGTCTGGTTATACTCAGAGCCTGATGGGAGAAAAAGGAAAAAGAAAAAGGTGGCATTCCACTTTTTGTTATCCAGCCCAGGTATTGCATTATTGATTCAGGGAGGAAATGTGCTGAGCAAGTGGCCCTGGATGGAACTAAAAGAAGCCCTTGGGACCATTTATGAGATAGAATTTGAGCTCAGTTAAAGAGCGATAGCACATGCTGTTCTTCTTATTGACAGGGAAGGAGTTTGCTTTTTTTTTAGTACAATCAACACAGTAACACATGCTTTAGAGACTTAGGAAAGACTACAGTCTCTATGTATGTAGAAGCTGGACAGAAATGACTGAAGTCCGAAGTAAACAAAGATCAGAATGGTAGACATGGATTTGGGTGGACATAGGCCTATACCAGGTAGAAAATAAAAAGACAGAAAAAAAAAAGGAAGGAAAAAATATTGGATATGTGAACCGAGGGCTAACTGAGTAAGAAAGTCTTTGGGAACTGTGCCTTCCAGGATGCACTTTTGTTTGTGGTTCATTACTGGGCGGTGCACTTTTAAGTGGATACTGGGGCTTTTTCAGATTGTACTTATTTGGCTTCAAAGATGAAGTGGCATAAAAAATTGCTGCCTTTTGAATGTAGGAGAGATTTTGTAGGCATGCAGGCCTGAGCAGAAGAAATTTAAGCTGGTTAAATTGGTAAGAGGAAAGAGAGAGAAAGCAAAAGAATGGTAAAAAAAAGAAAGGATGGAGAGAGAGAAAACCCAGAGAGAGGATTTCCAGAGAGAAGAATAAGTAGAGAAAGATGGAGAGTAAGAATACTGTACAGTGTAAAAAACCCATGAAATTACAAGAATAATATAGAAATATGGGAATATGTAATGGCAAATAATAAAAGAAAATTAAGATTCAATTATAGCAATAGAAAGGGATTGATGCATTGCTACATTTCTTAGTACTATCAGTAGCACTATGACATAACTTGCATCCTGAATTTTCAGTCTTTCTTAATACATGGTATCAACCTCATGGGGGACAACACACAAACTGTGTATGTTTTTCAGATGCTAACACATGCTGGACAAAGTTCAACAGCTGCTCTCACAAGTGCATGTTGAAAATGTGACTGAACTGCTGGCATAGCGATCCAAGTGTCTTGAAAACAACTGCAGCATAGTTTTAACTGCCATCCTCTGCCTCCTCCCCATATTCGTCCTTCTGGCTCACAGAAGGCTGTCAGACACACGAAATCCTCTGGACTTTAACTAGCAGAATAAAATATCTAATATAAATTACCTTTGACTGCTGAAAGTCTTTATTTACAGCTGCTCAGAGCTGCATCTGGAGAGTCTAGGTAGAGACTACAAGAGCCAGATGGTGGCCAGACTTACCCAATTAGCAATCTCTCTCATCCTGTGCCTGGGTTTGCGTAGTGACTCTTCACATTACAGCTGCCTGACTCCAGCCAGTACCTCTATGGTCTAAAATAGTAAGTACTAAAATAGTAACAATGTTGTCAGGTGAGCCAACACAGAGCTCTGTAGGCTTGGCTCAGTCGGAAGGTGCTCTTTGCTATGTTTTTCTGGCTGTTGAAATTAACAATGTAGCTCTTGAACAGTTCAGATTGTTGACAGGGAAGGCCCAGTCCTGGGCTGGTTTTTAAGGTGGTGGCATGTTTAAAAGAGTAATGAGGGCTGGCCTGAGTGGACAAAAAAAGTGACAAATCAGTGAGAATGAGATAAAAGAAGGTTGACATTCTCAAGTGTAGATATATATGTTAAGAAAAAAACTATCAACAATGAAAGTCCAGAAAGATCATCTGATGAAACCTATATGACATATCAAATGATCGAAAACTTTTCATTTATAGTTGTAGCTGTGCTAAAGTACATCATCTAGACTGATGTGATTAGACTGCTATGTATAGTTGGAAAAAAAAAAAAAATCCCAGATTTTTCCAGTGCACAATTTAGGAAAGGCAGAGATATGCAGACAGATTAAAAGTACAGACCCTCATGGGACTTCTGGAAAACATTCCCTATCTTACTTGAAGAAAGGATTAGTCTCATCCAAAAAGTCTAATTAAAACAGTTATATTACTCTGCTTGTGCTTCTCCAGGTGATTAGGAAGACAGGGTCTTGTATTACAGCCTGAAGGTGGAAAGAGGTTGATGTTTGCATTTTGTTAGATAGAGTTTCTTTTGCCTTTCTGACCTGCCCTTGGCACAGAACAGGGATTGGGGGAATGTCGGCTTTCAGCCACTCAACACTCAGAGACCCTGAGAACACCTGAGAATCATTAAAGACTCCTCTGCATCACGATGTCAACTCCTCTCAGGAAGGGGAAGGGGAAGGAGAATAGGAATGGAAAGGGTTTTTATGAATATATATATAACCTGGGAAAGGCAAAGTGCAGAACTTTATTACAAGTACTGCAAATCTCATGAGAGATATCCAGCATGCTATAGGAGTCAGGTTTCCAACTGTGTTGTGCTGCAAGAGTAATTAAAAATGACTATTGATGAGGATTGAAGGTATTTGCCTTCCTCTGAAAAGCTTGCCACAATACCAGCCCATTATTATGCTCATATGAAAACCATATTCCTTCCTTCACGCCGCCTTTACGGCTGCTTCGATTACAGTTTTATGGACTCGGGGCCCATAACTTTGTTTTGCCCCTGAAAGATAAATAAATGCAAAACAAATCAATGTGAAACTCAGAGCATGGCAGCATGTTCCATCACACCTCTTGGGAAAACTCACCAAGTTTCAGCAGGTGTATACAGTATACAACTGCAGTAGTTTAGTTATAAAATTACGACTAATTACAGTGTTAGATTTGATTTCTGATTGTTTAGTATGGATACTATTTTATGGATTTAATGAGTAAATTTAAATGGGTCATCCAATGAAACAGTACAAGTCACATAGCAGAGAGGCTAAATGAGTGTTTCATTCACTCTTTAGTTTTATTCTGCTTCTAGCTGCTTTCCATCGTTTTCCTGGACTGGATATTCCCTATTTTTTTCTGTTCTTCTCTTAATTGTTAATTGTCAGACATTAGATTTACTATTTTTCTTCCTTTGTGTGTAGAAGCAGTTTAGTAGCAGCTATAGTTTTTTTTTAACATAAATTACATTTTTAGAAATTGTGACCCAGAGAGACAAAATTAGAACTCAAAAGTTCAGAAAACATAAACATCTATAAAACTTGATCTGAACCTGATTCAAACAAAAAAATCTGTGTGGGTTTAAAAACACTTCAAAGTCAAGGTATTAACCTCTGTAACAAATTTGGCTATAGCTTAACATGAAATTGCTTGCTAAGAGCAAACACAATTATTCACTGGCATCATATTATTGATATCTAACGCAGGGAGGTTATATCCAGGGAAGAGGTGGGAATTAGATACCCTTCTGAGGTCTGCTTCTGTTCCTGATTCTGTTCTGTTTTGATGCATAGCTTTTTGCTGTAGCCCAAATTTGCTACATGATATTGTGTTGATCTGCATGTTATGTGTAGTCACTCACTCAAATTGTTCCCTGACTCGTTTCTCCTTGCTACCCATTTCCCTGGCCTGTGGGTAAGGGAATTACAACTTACTCCAATGCCCTGCAACCTGAGATTTAAGTATTATGACTGCTGACATAAAAGGGGATCTCATTCTCTTTTATTCCTCCCAGCATATGACCTCAATCTCTATCCTTTAGATAGCTGATTATCCAGATCCTCTGACTCTCTTTTAATCCCTTCTCCTTCATTTCACTGAGACTGCTCATGGAGTAAACCAGGATTTTCTTTAAGTGAGGTGGAATTATCTAGCTTTCTCAAATCACCATTGTATATTTAGCAAGACACTGGGCTGATGAAAACATAAGTGTAATAAGCTGTGTTAAGGGTTTTGAATCTAGATATTTGTTTATACAATTTGTGTTATAAATACGAACTTTTTTTTTTTCTTTTTTTAATGAGGGATATTTGATATTACTCATACACAGCCCTAAAAAGACACATGAAAAATTAGCAAGGGATTTATTTTGAGTAACTAGATCAAGGGTAGAATTTGTTCTTCACAAGGGAAAGAAATAACAGAGCTTGCAGGAAATTGATCAATGCCTCCAGACCTAAATTGTGAATTTCTCTTCCTTCATCTTTACACACAAAAATAAAGGGACCTATCTGTTTCAACTGGAGTTTTATAGGTATGTTTTACTTGCACTGATTTCTCTTTCTCCTTGTTGGCAAGGAGGCGGATAATTCCCTATCTGAAAGTGTTGCACTTTTACAATGAGCTTTTTTGGGCAAACATCAGAAGTGACCACAATCTCAAAACACAAGGAAGAACACAAATTGGAAGAAAAACACAGCATAATAGACCTTCTCATATTGTGCTCAAGGGGACTCCAGGGACCAGCCAATCCATACAAGAAGAATAGTGTGAGCTAGATGGGACCCAGTATGATTAATCACCTGAGCAATGCAGATTTAGCGCATTAGGTGAAAAGATAAATGTGTAAAACGCTGTGTCAGAACCCATGGAGTGGCCCACACGGTAATTCAGGGTCAGTAATTGAACTTCACTCTAATTATCCTGGGGAGATAATATTAACTTATAGTTGAGTGTGAAAGAGAGAGTCCATAATTCATCACTCGATGGGGCTGCTCATTGCATTGTGTTATTGAAATATGATGGCTCCATTTTTATCCTGTCATAATGACAACTGATGTGCTTATTTTCTTTCTCTGTGCCTCCAGGGGATGATGAAATAGTAAGCAAACATTCTTTCTAGTGAAAGAACAGCACTTTATCACACTGGCTTCAGCTCTAAAAAAGCACTTGCAATCTCAGAAACAATTTCTAGAATGAAGGCCAGGCATTTCCCCTTTCATTCTAGTTGTAGTCAGCTAACCTAAATAAAAGCCACTGCTTTTTTCTCTTTATGAGATATAATTTTTCCTTTCTCAGTTATCAGTTTCAGTTTCTTAATTTTTTTAGAAGTTTCCTTTCTTTTTGTAATTTTCCCAGGATACATTTGGCTTTCATTCTGTTCCTTTCAAAAATAAAATTTTCATCAGCAAAGATTTTAAAATCAGCCCCTAATTCATTTTGACTTTGTTCAGCATCTTAAAAGTCTTCATATTTTTTCTGTCAGGAACTTCCTATCTTATGCAAACTTTTTCTTCGAGTAACATAAATTCATAGACTCACAGAACGGTTTGTGTTGGAAGGGAACTTAAAGATCATCTGGTACCAAACACCTTGCTGTGAACAGGGACACCTTCCACTAGACCAGACTGCTCAAAGCTCCATCCAACATGATGTTGAGCACTTCCAATGATGGGACATCCACAAATTCTCTGGGCAGCCTGTGCCAGTGTATCATCACTCCCACAATAAACAATTTCTTCCTAATATCCAGTCTAAACCTACTCTCATTTTAAAGCCATTCCTCCTCGTCCTATCACTACATGCTCTTGCAAAAAGTCCGTCTCCAGCTACCTTACAGGCCCCCTTTACGTACTGGAAAGTCTCCCTGGAGCCTTCTCTTCTCCATGCTGAACAACCTCAATTTTCTCCACCTGTTTTCGTAGGAGAGGTTCTCCCTTGGTCATCTTTGTGGCCTCATTTGGACTCGCTCAAACAGGTCAATGCTCTTCTCGTGTTGAGAGCCACAGGGCTGGATGCAGCACTCCAGGGGGGTTCTCACTGGCCTGACTGACTGGCCTGTAATTCTCCAGGTCTTGTTTTTTTCCATTTTTAAAAATGGGGTTTACGTTTCCCCTTCTTTCCAGTCAGTAGGAACCTCACTGGACTGCCACAATGTCTCAAATATGATGGATGGTGGCTTAGCCACTTCATCTGCCTGTTGCCTCAGTACCAATGGATGCATCTCATCAGATCCAGAGAAGCTGTGGATGCCCCGTCACTGCAAGTGTTCAAGACCAAGTTGCATGGGGCTTTGATCAAAGTGATCCAGTGAAAAACATGGCAGGGGGGTTGGAACAAGATGATCTTTAAGGTTCCTTCCAACTCAAGCCATCCAATGATCCTATGATTTGTACACCTTCACATTCCTTAATGGACTCGAACCTGATCTTTTCCTGCAGTGGGTGGTTCTCATTCTCCCAATCCTTACCTTTGCCTTCTGTGACTTGGGCAGTGTGGCTGAAGCACTTGCCTTTCATAGAAAGGAAAATTCTTGTTACTAAACATGGAGTCACAAGTGCTGTGAACGTTGCTCAGGTGATTTACAGTGCACGGATGATGATGATGAGAGATTGCATTTGTCAGAATACAGACTCTTCATATTTGCAGTACTGTAATATCATTTCTAGTTGATCATAAGTGGGAGATGCTTGACATAAACAAGATTCAGATTGAATTCATGAGGCAAATTACAGCTTCATACATAGATGTAGAAACATAGATTTTAATGAAGTGGACTTTTATTCTTGTGTTCCAACAATACAATATATGTCTTTGGATCACACTAGAGTGGTGAAGGTCACTATTTTTTCCTTAAAAATTTTCAATGCAGGTTTATACTCCCCATGAAAGGCATTGAAGCTCTTCATATTGCTTTGGCTAGCAAAAGTTAGAAAGCCAAGAAAAACAGCTCAGCATTGCTCTAACTTAGCATTTCTGGACAGACAAGACTGAAGTATGAGTAAGGACAAAGTGAGCAACAGGTTGCCACAAGCTATCATAATAGTGAAGACGGAGAAACGGATTTTCCTTTGGTTCTATACAGCTCAGTCCTGAAAAACTACTACAGCAAGAGTCACTTGAAATGTATGCTGGTGGCTACATGCTGGGAGATGGTCAACTATGAGGCAAATGGTACATAAAAAGTAAAGAAACAATGCTGAATAGTATAAGACTTTGGAAAAAATTATCTTGCTTTTTTGGAAGTTAAACAAACTGAAAGGAAGAAAGGGGTAATGTATTTACACATTGACAGCTACTTTCACATTAACAATCCAGCTGGGCAAAGGTGTGGGCTTGAGGGATATCCTGACGTAGACCAGGCATTCAATTCTTGGCATGTTTCTTGCTATGGTTTTGACACAGGTCAGATAGCTTTCTCTCACAAACTAACCAAGCACCATTCCAGGATGAGCCAGGGAGAGCAGTACCCTCACAGTTGGCATGGACAACTCACAGATTTTTTGGTGATAGCAGAGTGGGAGCAAGGCAATGAGGGACTTCAGTCGCATAGATCTGAGCTGTGGAGAATTTCTGGGTGCTTTTAGCTATTTTGGAGTACAGACTTTAATAAAAATGAGGAGGAAATGAGTAAAAGATCTTTTCAAATTAAAAAAACCCAAATCCTGATATTTGTGACTCCAAGATGCGTTACCAATGCTAAGTTCAAGTGTGTAAACTGGAGAATGAGACAGGATGAAGTTCAACTCACATTTTTGTCATGTATGGATAAATGGTTCTAGAATTCAGGGCTTATGATTTTTTCCTGTTATTTTGGATATTACTGTTATTATTTTAAGCTGACTATGGCAAAGTGTCAACAGGGTGCTTGCTGTGCAATCTTCAGTGACCAACTGACATTTTAACACACAAAATCAATGGCAGTTTTCAGTTCAGAGCTGTGATAAAAAGAGATTGGGATAAATAACATTATGGAGGAATTTTCTTTTTATGCCAGGTACTACTATGTTTTTTCATGTGTAACCCTTTTATTTTGGTATTTTTTTGTCTTACACCAATTATCACCTGATCTCTAATTTTAGCTTATTGCCTTACTCAGGCCTGGAGCAGTTATTCCTTTAAAGACACCTTTCAATATAAACACTGATTTTTGATCATCAAATCAATACTATACAAACAAAGTAGAAAGGGCAGTCACTGTAAAACATAAGAAAAGAGAACTGACCTATACTTATCAAAATGCTAATGCTGTGTCTCACTGGCAGGAAACATCACCATTACAGCAAAGGTGAAAATTTAGAAAGTGATTTTTCAATATTTAATACACCATGTGGACTCAGATTGCACTTAATATTTCCTCTGCATAAAACTAGAAAAAAAATTATTTTACTGACCAAGGAAATTAATTTCTTTAGATCAGATTTAATTCCTAGATGCATATACTTTTCTTGTAATATTCATAAATAAATATATTACACTTGACTATGCAAATGTGACTCTCAGCACTTTTGATGTATTTCTTTCTTTTTTTAAACAGAAAAGTATCTTGCACATAAACTGTACCTTTTTCATTTCTCATCTATTTTAATATCAAACTATTTTGAAAAAAATGTCTTCGGGCAATGTTTTCTGATATGTGATATTTTATGATATGTTTAGAATTCTTTATTTTATGGATGTGCAAAATTTAAACCTGTACAGTGAGGATGGAAAAAGCTACAAGTATATGTAAAAGAACATCTTAGTTCCCGAAATATATTTTTTCTACTGTTGAACTATGTGATTTCAGATCAAATCCTCTAAAGAAAAAGCACTAAGAGTAAGCTTCCTTGAAGCTTTCCTATGAATTCATATTAGCTTACACATCCAGATATAATGGAACCTTTCTGAAGCATGAAATAGTGGCATGAAACCTTATGTTAAATAAAAATGGTTAGAGTATTGGGTTAATTAAGCCACTGATCTCTAAGAGCAGCTATGTTCATCAACTTAGGCTCCTGCTGTCTTTCAGAATAAGTGGGTTTTTGTGTGTATCATCCACCTCTGGTATTTTAGAAGTTCCATAGTCAACATAAAAAAGTGAAAATAAAAGGTGCAGCAATATTTTCCATTAGTCTCACATCTTAATCTAGTTTATCTTTTTAAATAAATGGCTATCTTTATATTTACTGACTCTTGTATACAAGTCATAATGTCAAGAAATCCATTTGTTCTTTAATAAAACTTATCCTAATGTCTGAAGCTTTGATTTATGGACAAGTCTGTTTTCACCTTGACTGCCTGAACCCTTTCATTTACTGCAAGAGTTCCAAAACAGGTCATGATATTTACACTAGGTCAGAATAATAATGTTACCAGGATCACGGTCCCTGACAATAGCCTATTTGTCTCATTTAAATAATGAATATCATTGGTGAAAATTGGACTGAAACCATAACACACAAAGGACAGTAACATACAGCTGTGCAGGATATGAAGAACCAATACTGACACAAAACATGGTCTGGTTTTTCTAATTTACTAGCCATCTATTTTTTTTTTTTTTCAAAACAATCTCCAGAAGTACACAGATGATCAAGAAATAAAATAAAAATATTTTTGTTGTGCTGATTCTCAAAATAGAGCATTCATTCTAATAAGTATGAAGGTCAAGGTGGTGCTACCTTTCTCATGGTGTAGTAAATGTCATGGCAAACATTTACAGGATATACTCTTCAGATATATCAGAAATAATTTATAAGGGTTGTTTTCTGATTGACAGAAAGCAGAAAACTAAGTCTTTTCAAGCCCTTGAAAAGTGCTTCCTGATCTACTTCAGGTATTCAGATCCAAGGTATTTCAAATCACTGTAAGATTTAAAAGTGTATAAGCACAACCAGATACCCTTGTGTACAATATAAGGACTGGAACAAATTATCACCATGCCAAAACTCATTTTGGACAAAGAATGCAAAGGACACCTACCTGTTCCGTGTCTGATTCATGAAATTCAGTTCTCAAAGTAGAAGCCTATTTTCCATCCAGAAGAAATGGTACAAGGCAGGCACCTAAGACTGCAGATTTGAAGGCTGCATGAGGAGTAGGCAGAGGGTAAAAACAGGTAATAAGAAGCACAGACTTAATGTACCCCCTGTACTGAGGTCAAAAGTCCTGCTTGCAACACCTGCCTTGTGTACACCCATGTGTAGATGCCTTTCTGCACCCACCTGCTGCTGTGAGCTTGGGGTTCCTGAAGCAGGGTTTCATGCTGCAGGCCTTTCACAGAGTGCCCTTAGCTGATGCATTCAGCCTAAGATCACCAGTGCTGCCCCATGCTGTGCATACACGTGGTGCTGCATTGCCCGTAATACCTGCGGTGTGACCTTTCCACACATGGCCATCTCTCCGTTTTCCCCACAGCATGCTCTGTGTGTCTCATAGACGCCACATAACAAAGTGATCTGGAAACAATGATGAGAGGAATGCTGCACACTGCCCAGAGCTCAGCAATTACACATGGTCCTGAGCTGCATGCCTCCAGAAACTGGGATTTATGATTCAAAGGCTCTGCTTGACACAGGCATGTAAATTTTTCCTTGTGTGCAGATAATTGTATTTGTATTTTCTTGCTGAACATAGGTGGACGAGCAGCTGGTGGTAGTTTGAGAGGGTTGAAACTCCCAGTCTTCAGAACAGAGAGTTTTAACCTATCAAGGTTAAGGAATGAAATTTTCCAAAGCAGAATTGGGGTAAAAGCAGAAAGCAGGAAAATTTACCAAGTGCTCTAAACATCCTGTGTAAACTGGGCCACAACGCATCAAGAACACAGCAAGCATGATACTGGAAATAATTTGTCAGGTTATGCTTATAATAGGAAGCATTATAATATTTTTCAGTAAACTACTTAAACTGATGTGGATCAAGCATGGTACCTAAAATATATGCAGTCTTCTGAAAATTAATATATAAAGTATTCAAACATTGCAATAAAATTACCGTTCTTGCTACAAGTGACACTGCCTGTTAAAGCAGCTACTGTTTAAGTGTTGCATTGTGTAAGTAAAATTAGCATCCTGAGATTTTGAATGAAAGGTTATACTACCACATAAAATGAAACATAACAAAAGAGTTCTAACATCAATTTCAAAGTAATACATTTGTCTGCAAATTTTCTCCAGAGATGTATTCCTTCCTAGAGCAGAAAAAGACCTCCTCAACCTAAAAATATGCATCAAAGAAATCACACATTTACTATCCAGATGTAAGGTTTTATCCTCATTCTTACCTTACTCACTGAATTTGCACTGTAGAGAATGAAAGACGGAGTTCTTGCTAAATGTACTTTTCTCAAAATACTTTGTTTAATTAGAGCTTTTTTGATTTAGTACTTTCTAGTGGGATGATTTCTGTCTTCCAGTGTTCTCTAACGGTATGCAAGAAATACTGTTGGTTTTGCTCCAAGAAGCACTGTTTTATTACAGTTCTGTCTTGGGATGGCATGGAACAGTTTGGTCCAAGGTGGACGATAACATAAATTTTGAAGCCTCAGACAGATCTGTGAAATAGAAGTCTCTGAATGGACAATTCCACACAATCATGAAAAGGTATGTAAGGACACTTCCATCCACCTTACAACTGTGTAACTCAAGATGACACATCCATAACATGCTACTTCCCATTTTCCTTGCTTTCTTTTTGAATAAAAGGGTAATTTTCACAGCATTTATTGAAATAGTGGATATTTCAAACCCACATTTCATTTTTAACCAGCTATAAGTAGTTCCTTTAGATAATAAGTCAGTAATTCCTTCAGAAATCAATGGGAATGCTCAGAGCTATTATTATCTTGACAGCATATTGCAAGATTAGTAGAACAATTTCACTATGTTTATAACTACCTCATGCTGGCATTTGATTCCCATTTGTCTTTAAAATGAAAACAAAGAAAAGTAGTTGCACAATCACTCTCAATCTCTGTCTCTCAAGCACCAATCATTCTATCAACTGCACTATTATTTTCTTTGAAGCAATGAAAAAGTTCCTGTTAAGGAAATTTAAAAGTTCAAATGGATTTTAGGTAAATGTTATTAAAAAAAGTATGTGACTAAAAGAGTAATTCATTTAGCACCATACTTACAAAAAAGAAAGGTGGATTAACAATGTAGGTCTGTATCATAATCTATTTTTAATGGCACTCAGAAAGGTCAAAAAGCACAACAAATTCCTGACCTACAAATTTGTCGTCCTTTCATTAAAAATCCAAATATACATAGACATATATATATATACACACACACAGTTATAGTTCTCTATTTTTTACATGTCTGTGTTGGCTGCTATTTATCTCTTTCTGGTCTTTCAGATGGCTAGAGGTGGTTTCATTAGTTGCTTATGTGGTTTTTTGTTTGGTTTTTTTTTGTTTGTTTGTTTGGGTTTTTTTGACAAGGATTATATATAACTGACATGTACCTCTTGTTTCCCTTCTTTTTTTTTTTAAATAAATGAATCACTCTCACATTTTTCAGTCTTGAAAATATCTGTTTAATTTTTGTGATTTCATTTAAACATTATCCGAACCAATGAGTTGAAAACATCTGTCCTATTTAAGTACTCCCATTTCTTATTCCTTTGTTCTAGATTGGAAACTTCCTTTTTTGTTTTTTGCATCAATTTTGCTGATAAGAAATGGTGGATTATAATTTTAATGTCTTATGAAGGTCCATAAGCCATTAAAATATTTGGCCTTCTAGGCATCATTTGCCAGCACCTTTCCTTCTCCATGAAGGAGCCGACCAATTATATTCTTAGTTTTCCTTTACTTATAAATATACTTTTTCTGCACTATCAAGGCCATTTCTTGTAAGTTGCACCTCATTTGGTGTCTAGACATTTAGGAGTTTGTCCCTATCTGTTTGCTCTGTGCTTTTCAACTTATTCTTAGTAAGCTAACATAGTTTTCGCTTCCTGCACAATTTCTCCATGCATCTGAGATCTATAAAAAATTCACAGTTCAGAGAAGTTTCCCAACTGCCTATCTTGGCTTTAGTTATTTTGTGTTTGTGTTCATAAGAAAAGGCCACTTATTATTTATATCACTTTTTCTTACATTCACCTGCAATACTTGTCAACCCTCTATGTCTTCCTGAGAGCCTGACTTCTTAATATTTTTTCCATGTCATTTTGCTTCTTAGCCCTACCAGATCTTAAATACCATTGGTTTATTTTTATTCACATTAAGATGGCCTTTCACCTTCACATTCTTAGCCAATGCCTCCATGTTGGCTGGAATTAGCTCTACTTTTCTGTATCATTTCCCTAATTCCCCCATTCCTTTTGAAAGCCAATTCTTTGTGCTGAATAATTTTGCTATTTCTTCACAGAAAGCCTTATCCTGAACAACTTTACATTTTGGACTCTAGTAGATTTTAATCAGATAGCTCCATTGTTGTCTTCCCCTTCCTTTCTACTCAGAGATTTTCAACAAGCTTCTCTCTTTTATTTTCTATCTTGGCAAGAAAACGCATCCTTCATCTTCAAAGCAATTCTCCTCCTTTTTTCATTACCTGCCTTTCTTGCACAAGCTATTCCTATTTTATATTAACATTCCAGTAACAGAAATTATCCTATCATGTATTTACTATACCAATTTATTCTCAAACTTGACCAACTGGTAGGAGTCTCAGCACTTTTTTCTTTCCCGTATTTCTTCCCTTAATATACCTATAGCGGGATATTTTGCAGACTGTCATACACTGCTGATGTCCTAATCACACCAAGAAGCCTCAGTTCCCTTTCCCCAGCTACAGAGGTTTGTGTGCATTACTGTTTCTTATTGTTGCTTGGCTGTTGGCACTCTTCAGCTACCACTTCTTGTTCTGTTAATCCTTATTTAAAGCCCTTTTCATGACGTGATTTCAAAGCCAGGTTTGTAAAACAACAGGGTTTTATTCAAAACAAATTATCAGTTGAAGTGATCCATTATTCCAGAGATCATATCTGGATTTTTGGGGAGACTATATATTTATTTTGCTCTGAGCTGAGTACTCCGTTCTCTCATTCTGTTATGTGCAATATTTAGAAAGAAATTCTGTACCAAGTGTTCAACGGCTTCTTCACCAGGGAAAGAGGAGAGGCAGGCACTGATTTCTTCTCTCTGGTGATCAGTGAGCCGAGAGAATGGCCTGAAGTTGTGTCAGGGGAGGTGTAGGTTGGATAAAAGGAGATAATAGGTGTAGGTTCTTCACCCAGATGGTGATTGGGCACTAGAATGGACTCCCCAGGAAAGTCATCACAGCACCAAGTCTGACAGCGTTCAAGAAGTGTTGGGACAATTCTCTCAGGCACATGGTGTGACTCTTGGGGTGTCCTGTGCAGGGGCAGGAGTTGGACTTTGATGATCCTTGTGGGTCGCTTCCAACTCAGGACTTTCTATGATTCTGTGATTTTATACTTGAGTGCCTCCAGACTGCTTAGAATTTCACTCTGCATCTAACCTTAATTTCTTGCTTTTTGATTACTGAGTTAGAGTCTCTTTGGGAAATTAGCTCTCCACATGTAACATATTATAACATTAACATTATTACCAAAGAAGACT
Organism: Struthidea cinerea; assembly: GCA_013397865.1. Lineage (NCBI taxonomy): Eukaryota > Metazoa > Chordata > Aves > Passeriformes > Corcoracidae > Struthidea > Struthidea cinerea. Next base: position 584,716 of record VZTI01001040.1, on the reverse strand, counting down.
GTGATGAAATGAGGAATTTCTTCTTTCAAAGCTGTAAAAGAAACAGTTCTCAGTGACATAGCTGCATGTGCATAAAGAGAAGTGCTATGCTAATTACATTTGAATTATTACATATTCATTAAATTATTTATCTAATGCCTAATGTTATGTCCATAAAAATATAAATTGAGATAGGCTGTTATATCATATATTTATGCTATAAAGTAGAATTAAAACTAGCAAGTGGTTTTTTTTAATTATTTTTTCATTGCTGTTTCTTTGACACCACATTTCCTTTGTACAAACATATAAACAGAAAAATATTAATAGGGGTTTTTTTTAAATATATAATCAATTGCTTGTGAAATGCCTCTACCATACTAACTTTACACTTACTCAAAATAATTTTTCAACAGTGGTGTATCAATATACAGCTATCTAAAAATACTGCAAAAAATATTTTAAAAGTAGAGTGGATTGGATCACCTGGGTTTAGACTTTTAATAAACTTAAATTTGTGTCCAGACATAAAATTAAAACTTTAAGTAGACTCTTTGTGGAGATTAACGAGGATTACATATGTTTTATACAGGCACTAGCCATGTAATCATCTGTAAAAAAAAATTATGAAAGACAATAACAGAGAGTGCAAATAAATTTGTAGCTGTAGGACACCTGTTTCAGTTTTGTTTATTCTTTTTCCTTTGAGTTCAATTAAAGTGCTTCTCTTATCTTTTTGTGTTGTAAAGAACCGAATTCAACTTGGGGTAAGATATCATAGACCTTCAGGATGAAACAAACTGCAACTACAACATGCTCTATGTTTCATAGGGTTTATAATATTAGTGACCTTTTTAGTAAAGGTAGTAACAGATAGAGCTTGAAAACCAAACTTCTGCAGGAAAACCAGAAGTGACATGACAAAGGGCTGACATAATGTCCAAGATACTGATTTTTACTGTATTTGATGTCTGTTCAGACATGTTTGACATGTCTGTTTTCACACCTCTTCTCCTCTAATAGCAGCTGTGCTCTGATGAGATATAATGTCTTCAGTTTGAATCCAGCCTTTTTTTTATTCTTCTTGTCAAAGTGAAAAGAATTCTACCAACATAAAAGTAGCCTTCTCATCCACTTCAACTAAGACTCCAAATTTCAGTTTTCACCTAAACTTCTAACAAAGTAATTAATGCTGAAGTAAACAGGTATCAAGAATGTCTGTGTGTTAAAGGAACGTTCCCAATTCAGCCTTTTATTTACTTTACACTCGTGTCTACTTAACCTTCTCTAACCTAGTCATCTATCAAGAAACCGTACAGCTTTGCATGGTGACTAGGCTTTTGTCTAATAGAATATTTTAACCTCAGAAAAAATTAAATTTATATAACTGGCATTATGTGCTTATAAAATTTATAACTCAGTGAATGATGGCACGGCTTTAACTGATGCACTGTTGTAAGAATCTGTTGTCCATTAGGGGTGTTAGTGCTTAAGTAAAATACCTGGTCATGCTGTCAGATCTTCCCAAATTGATTACTTGATCCAATTAAATCTTTCTGCACATTATCCTGCTATGCAAAATTCTTTGCATAAAGAAATTAAACAGGATTTCCTGGTATTGCTTTCCATGCAGGAGAAAGGCCATAGTAAAGGGAAGAATTGAACAAAATTCATCGAAGTCTTGAAAGACTTGGGTGTTTTCCTCCAGGTTGTATGGTGTTAGGAAAGTTTTGGTTGGCTGGTTGGTTGGTGTGAGAGGTTGCCCACTAAGGATTAAACACTGTCAAAATGCAAAATAAAGCCAGTTTACTTCATTTTGCATGGAGCTTTTAAAGCTGTGGTCTAGGGAATGTTTTATTAGCTTATAACCACCTGTCACTTCAAACTATATAAACCATTTGCTAGAGAGCAATTAAGCCAAAAATTCTCAGAGGATCATTTTAAGATATTAATTATAAACAACAAGGGAAAGAAAGTTGATATAGAAAAATATTATTTATGTTGCAAATCAAACCCACCTTATTGCCGTTCTTAAAACTGAAATTCTCTCAGATTTTACAGTTGTGTTCAGATGCAGATATTTTTATTCTGAAATTATTCTACACAGTACACAAGCAGATTTATAGACATGCTTTTGTTACTTGAAAGAAAGTGGTTATATATCTCCAGTTGTTTTTCTTTTCCATTTCTGTTGGCCTTTTACTTTGAAACAAGACAGGTCAAACAGAAAAACGATGAATAATTCAAAATGTTGAAAGCAGAAGACATTGAAAAGCCTAGAAAGGTCTGTTTCAGACAATTCAGGGTATTAGCTCTTTCCTCTCCTTTGGTAATTTGCAATTTTTTTCCCTGGAAAGAGGCAGAATCTTATGTGCCTTCCCGCTCTAGGATGACACTCACAAGAGTATGACTTGATGAATAAAAATACTGTGAAGATTTTTTTGCTGATGTTTTCCTGTTAATCGAGATTAGCAAAGATGAAGAACAATTTACATTAATACAGTAATGTGGTGGCATTTCCTCAAATAACTAACACAGCTGTTTTACATGGTTTGCTGTTTTGAGTGACAAAACTAATTTTATCCTTAGATGATTTTGTTAGTATGTTCGCTGATATGCTTAAGTCTAATAGCAAAGCAGTCGTTCCTAAATAAATTTAAGACATTACCTTAATAATTTTATTTAATTAGAGGAATTCCTTAGCTTGTTGGAATTCAATACAGTGTTTGTTGAATAGACAAATGAAAAGAAGTAAATCGGTTGTCAATAAAACAGTCTTACCAAGACCATCATGAATATGCACGTTTAAACTAAACACTTAACGTTCTCTTGATGTTTAATCCCTTGTGTTTATAAAGATGAGGAAGGCTTCATGTTACAGTTACTACTCTTCAGATTCAGTCAGATTTGTTTTGTTTTCTCTAATCGTTAAAATATCTAATAAAATAATTTTGTAGCATAATTTCATTATTTGCATTGTTTTCAAGATGCATCATTTCAGTTAATACTCTGTTTCAGTGAACATAGTGTTGATAGGTCATGCTATAGTTTAAATAAATTTCTTCCCTTATTTTCAATTCCCAGCCTAGCCTTAGATGTTGTAAACAGAGGCAGAGCAATTTGGTGAATATCAATCAGTCTTACCAGGTTGGATTTCCCCTCTCCTATCAATAAGGTTAGTCCTTCAGGCATGACAACTCACATCAAGGGGTTTTGTATAGTGCTTAAGCTCCTTAGGTCATTTAGAAGTTCTTTCTACTAGATCATCTTTTGACATGTGCCTAGGGATAGCTTCTTTCCCTCACATCCCACTGTTCAAGTGAGTATGGTTCACATCCAGCTTCTCCCCATACTGTTCTTAGAGGGATACTGGGTTGCATGTTCGGAAGAGGCCTAACTTCTAGCATGCCTCTAAAAATGCTGGAGATGACAGACAAGCAGACCTTTATGGTCCCTGTGGCAAGCAGGTCAGCCTTTTCTTGACAAAATATCCTGGACTTCTATAATTAAAGAATTCTTTGTCTCATCAAAAACCATGTCACCATTAGCTTACACATTAGTAAGATAATGTGTACAGGAAAAACAGATATCTCAGGCAGAAAGTTTCAAAAATACCCATCTAAGAATTTGAGGCTGAGGTGAAACAGAGGTGAGAAATTGTTATATTGCAGCACAGAACACAAAGACTGGGAATAACTTCACAGAAATTGCAATTAAAAAATGAAGTTGAAAAGAATACTCTATTTTTTCTTTTTTCTTTTCAACTAAAAGGGTGGGCTTTGTCACTACTACTATGACTACTGCTACAACTACCAGCAGAGAACTATGAAGGATCACAAATAACATAAGATACTGTTTATTATTTGATATTACAAACCCATTAATTTAGACCATAATAAAAATAATAACAATAATATGTTCAGGGTGTCTCCAATAATACCACATTCCCTTCAAGGCAGAAGATAAATTAGAAAAAAAAGACAACTGTGTGATATTTTTATACATTTATAATTTTAAAAGACCACGTAGAGAGTCAAGTGGCAGAAGAATGGCAAAGTTTCCAAAGCTACATGGTAATTGCACTTGTTAGCAATACCCCACTTTGGTTGCACACTGGATGGTGGTCAACAGGAAAAAATATAGACAAATGTCTTTCAGTCTCTATATAGTCAATATTAATGGGTTCTGGGAGTAAGATGGGACTGAGCAAAGACCAGGACACCAGCAGCAATATCTTAGGACATTCTCTATGGAAGAGCAATGTAATTTGTGCGAACTGTCAGACTATGTAACTTTAACTATCATTTCAATAATTTCCATTCTAAAATTGTGCCGTGTGCATAGAAATTCAGCCAGTTATGTCTGACAGTAAAAACAGAAATTAAGCTCTGCAGGTTCTATCTGCCTTATGTATAGACTAAAAATTTTGCAAATAGAATTTTCTAATTTGAGTGTTGTTATAGAGTATACCATGATTCCTCCCTGCAATTGTAGACACACAAAAATATGAATATAACTGAAAAACCATCACCATATCAATTTGCCAGAGCTTTGTGACTAAAAAAAGTATATTTTATATATAAAAATATGTTTATAAATATATAAAATAACTAATTATAATACATATATTTTTTATATATATTTATTTTTAAAAGTGTATATTTTTATAGTCTAGTGACAAACCATAATAATTTAAAGTGGTTTTATTTCAATGTGGTTAGATTTTTAGAATGCATATATGTAGGTAAGTGTGTTTGCATGTCTACATGCTTATGTACACGTGTGTGCAAAAATATATTTACAAAGGAAGTTCTTCTTATAATATGTTTTCTTAATTATCATTTGGAACAGAAGTGAAGGCATATTCCAGGATTTTTGAACTGTACTGGAGTAATCTGGAAGTCAAATTTTTAGTAGACTCTGTGTACAGAAATCCCTGGTTCACACTGTGAGCAAAATAAAAAAAAAAAGAAAGAAAGACAACAGCTAGCTCTGATCAGCTGTGCCATATTTTCTAAAAGCCCATGAACCAGAACAGTGGGTTAAAAGGAAGTTGACCTGACACATCCAGGTAGACTGATAAACTGAGCTGAAAACATTTCATCTTGCAGCTGATGCTAGGTGAAGCATATATGACAAATTGTAATGGCTGCAGGGTAATGGATCACCTGTAAGGGCTCAGTGTTCGCTCACTAACTTGCTCCCGCTCTCTCTCCTGCTTTCTCCCACACATGGCAAGATATTTTCCTTTCACAGATCCTTGCGCTGCAGGGAAAAATCACAACCTTGGGCAAGTCATGCGGCACCCCCTACAAAGCAAGAGCACCATCTTTACACAGACACCTTTGTAGCAGGACAGGCTGTGTGCTCAGAGTTACAGTTGGTCTCCCATAAATTCTCACTTTGGGACAGTGCCTACCTGCCTGGCACTGCTGATCATGCCTTTAAAGAAGGCAGTAACTGCAGTGTTGTTAGGACCAAAGAAACATTTCTACCATCCTCAGCTTTCACTCGTTATCATAGGTGTGTTTCCCTATAAATTAGGTAGTCCTAACAAAAACCATGTATTCCTATAATATTGTGCTGTTTGATTAGACTGTACCACCAGAGCTACACTCAGCTGGGGTTCCAGCTCAAGGCTGAACAGCTCATACACTTTAGCATATAAGCAGATAAGCCAGACAGCAATGTAAATAGCACACTCTCTTGTTTCTGGTTCCCTGTCTGTCAAACTGCCTGCCTCGCAACCCAGCTCCCTTTGGGTGCAAGCTGTTGAGTCTGCCAGAGGAATGTCTGACATGGGGCACCAACCACAGAAAAGAAGAACATCATATACATGCAACTCAGAAATACTGGATAGGGTTTGCTTAGAGGCCTCTGAACTCTCTGTCATTCCCACTTTAAATGTACCGCTAACCTCTGTCTCTTGTTATGCTGAAGAACATAGCCTTGAGTGCTGCAGTTAGCTGCATAATGGAAAGTACAGGTTTTCTGCACCCAAACCTGCAAAATTTAACTCACAATTTATAGGAATTTAGTTAAACTGGAGTAGTTTAGCAGGCAGACATGCCAAACAGGGCATCAGGCTTGTCCTACACAACCATTTTCATATGATGGTGTTTTACAATAACAGATGCATGTGAAATCAAGGCAAGCAAAGATTAAGATCAGCAGCAGTAGCCACACACAAATTTATCTAGTTTTTTTCTAAGTTAAGAAAGCAAAATTATGTAAGAAAAATGAAAGGTTTTAAGATATTTATATTGTTTCCTCTAAATAAGCAATCTTCAACATCAGTTTCAGTTGATTTTCTGGTTTCTGTTCTTTTGACATCTTGGCTCCAGGTTTGCATGAAGGTTGTCCATGGAAACATTTCTCAGACAAAATGGGTTACAAACTATATATTTTATTTTATTTGTAAAGACAGGTCCTTTACACATAAAGTATCTCACATGTGAGTATCTCACATAGATGTTCTAATACATTCCAGGAATATTCTCTGTTTTCCCTTCTCTTCGCTTTCTAGACCTGGATTCTAGGTGGCTATTGTATGTATTATATCTTACCTCTTATTGTCTATAAACAGGGGTCAGACAAATATAATTTCTATTTATAAAGCACCACAGACTAAATTCACTTTGTTATAAATTGCAAACGCGACTGTTTGTGGAGCTGGTACGTTGAATGCAGTGTTAGTCACCATGAAACTAAATGACACAAGAGACATCCTCTGTTGACTTTCCCCACCTAGAAGCTTTTAATGTGGCACAGCACATGCCTTGCCTCTCAGTTCTACCTATTCAGAAAATCCATCAAAATTAGTGGCATTACTGTGCTATAAAAGTGGTTTCAGTGAGACAAAGTTATTCCCGGAATTTATAGTGAATAATTGTGAGGAAGAAAATTATTTTTCCAACAAAATGATTTTGTATGAGCTCAAAATGAATGCACAGTAGCAACTGGAGATTCAGAAGAGGGATTCAGGTTATCACTCACTGCGACTACCCTCTTTATCATCTCATACAGCCAAGCTGGAAAGAGATCTACTTCTCCACTTCTCGTCTATTCACATTATATATTGCAAATTTCCATGTTAATTGCATTTGCAAAGAAAGGAAGAAGCAAAACCCATCCAAGACAGAGTCAGGGACAGCACATGTTTTCAATAGTCACATTTCTTTCAGTTTAGACATTACTGGACTTCAACTCATAGTGAATCATTAATCTAGGTAGTCAAAACTGACGTAAGTAGGAGAAAATTAAATTGATATTTGGATAATTAAAATAGCATAATTGAAATAAATCAAAGTATTTAGGTCGGATTTTGGTAATCAGAAGACTAACAAGAAAATTAACAATTTTTGACTGTGGTTGGAGTTGATGCTGATTCATAGGGTTGACACTAGAACATCTCCTTTATTTAATTTGGACCTTAAGATCATGCAGACAGTCTGTAGCAACTTCTGCAGGATTTGAAATGACAGTGAAGAGCTGAAATGTTTATCTTGCTTAACTGCTAACCACTGACAGTGTCAGCACCAGCATCTGTGTGTACCAGCCTGACCCAAAGCAATGCTTTGTGCTCCGAGGGTTTCCCTCCTTTGACTTTGAGGAAGAGAATAGCCATCCTTTCTTAGATGTTATGTTCTGTGAGGTGTGTAAGGTATTGATACTCCTGTCAGACAGTTTTCAGGACATGGGCACAGACAGGGAGAAAGCTTTGTGGTATTCTGCAGAACTGTACTCTAGACTCCAGGAAGACTGGCAGAATACCTTTGTTTTAAGATGAAAAAGCTTTTGCTGTGAAAAACAGTATGAGGATGCTCTAATCAAGTCCTGTGTCAAATTATTATAGCTTGGTGGAAGCAAGGTTGTTTGTGAAATATTTTGTTAAAATATGTACATGTTTTGTCAGTATGCAGAATTTCTGATGTCTTTCCTAGGTGTTCCCTTCTTATTCTGTCATCTTTACGTCCTTCCATTCTTCTTCAAACTTTCTATCTTAAATCGTCTTCATAATTTTTCACTGAATCCATTTCTTCTTCCTATTGATCAATATCTGCTTTTTAGATGGTGATGAAAGGAAATGTCATTTCTACAATTCCAGTTTACAATGTGGTATTTTGGTGAGTTGACCTTGGCTGGCCGGCAGGGGCCCATGAAGCGACTCTCTCAAACCCTGTCCTTAGCAGGACAGGACGAGGAAGTATGATGAAAAACTCACATGTCAAGAACAGGAAGATCACTCATGAATTGTCATCACAGGAAGACAGACTCAACTTGGGGAAAAATAATTTCACTGACTGCCAGTTAGTAATTGAGTAAGTGCGATAGTGAGAAATAGGTACAAAACTAAAACCATCTTCACTCCATTCCCTCTCTGCTCAGACACATCTTCCTTCCTAACTCTTCAGGCTCCCTCCTTTCCTGCCCCAAGAAGTGCAGAGTAGATGCAGAATGGGTGCTGTGGTCAGTCTTCACTGCTCCTTCTCTCACTGTTCCTCTACCGTTGTGGGGTCTCTCCCAAGGGATGCAGTCCTTCACAGACTTCTCCATCATGGCCCCTTCCTACAGGCTGCAGCTCTTCAAGAGCTTCTCGACTGTGGATTCTTTCTGTGGAGTCACACAGAAAGTCACAGACTGCTCCTGCATGGGATCCCTTTAGTCACAGACTGCTCCTGCATGGGATCCCTTTCATGGACCGTGGTTCCTTCTAGGAACCTGCATAAGCCCTCCATGACCTGAGCTTTCTCCAGGGCTTGTTGACTACTCTGGTGTGGGATCCTCCACAGACTGTAGTGCCAATAACTGCTCTGGTGTGGTCATTGCCATAGTAGCAGGGTGGCACCATGCTTCACCACTTTCCAGGGGAGTATCGAGTGTACCCTCAGTCAGTTTGCAGATGACATTGAGTTGGGCGGGAGAGTTGATCTGCTGGAGGGTTGGAAGACCCTACAGAGGAATCTGGACAGGCTGGATCGATGGGCCGAGGCCAACTGTATGACGTTCAATAATATCAACTGCCAAGCCCCGCCCTTGGGTCACGACAATCCTGTGCATGTCTACAGACTGGGGACAGAGTGGCTGGAAAAAGGCTCATCAGAAAAGGACCTGGGGGTGCTGGTTAACAGCCAGCTGAACATGAGCCAGCATGTGCCCAGGTAGCCAAGAAGGCCAAAGACATCCTGGCCTATATCAGAAATATGATGGCCAGCAGGACCAGGACTTTGGCAACTAGAACTGCTGGGTTGGCAACACTGGTAACATGAGTAGAACAAAGAAAGATTAAAACTATCCTTAGGTAGAAAACAGGCAGATGAGCTGATAACTCAGATCTCATAGACTAAGGTGTTTCCTAGGCATCAGTAAAAATTCCTTTGTCTTTAACAGTAGCCAAATAAGGTTTCTATTTTCTGGCCAATCAAAGGATTTGTTCATACCACAGAGTGCTAAAGAAATGGCAAAAGTACTCATTTCTTATTAAAGTTCTAATTGGAAGAGAAGTTTTGAGGACTAGGGGTGAAATGAACATTGCTTCTTGAAAAAATTGTTCCAGCTAACTGAAACCCTTATTATTGCACTAATCAATCAAATAATTTAGTGAAAATCTAAAGGGAAAATGTGATCTATTATACATAATTTCTAGAAAACACAAGCAAGAAATCTGCAGGTATGTTGTAGTGGGTATGGTAGAAGTAGGAGCAATCAGCACATTTTATCAGAGCGTTATTTGAAATCAGGATTAACACTCTTCATATCGCAGTCACACCACATGCACATGACATTTAATATGTGCTGTTGGCAGTTAGATAACCTCACAAGTGGGAGTTGAAGAGCCCATCTATGTTTAGGCTTTCTCACATAGTATGCATTTAAATTGAGATTCCTGCTGTACATGGTTACTCTGTCTCACTTTCTCAGACAAAAATGGATAGCCAGTGTTTCACAACATGACTATTCTGTCAGATACAACCGATAAACTTTCTTTTTTCTCCAAAATGAAAACTAAAAATCAACAGTAATGTCTTCAGCACCATTTGGCAGCTGATTCAATAGTCCCAAAGTCCAGCTAAACACATGTTCCTCATTAATGGAATAAATCTATGGAGACCAATAAAAATGGTGTTGGAGACCTAGATCTTCTCACATATCCAACATATGCTTCCTGTACAAAAGTCAGGAGACTAAAGATGGAAGTTCTTGGTTTGTCATAGCTTTATTCTGTGGCACATATCCTAGAAACTGGCATACTATCAGTTTGATATTCTGCAGCCGTTCTAAGGTCTAGTCACTGGTTAGAAAAATTTGAAGCGTTTTTAAAAGCGTGATCAACAGACACCAATAGCTTAGCAATATTCTTCCTAACACTTTGAAACTTTTTTTCTTCCTGTTAATGAAAAGTGATGTATCCAGAAATGTTAATGGACCTTAATGTATCCAGAACTTTTGATTACAACTGTCTTTGATTTTGGATAAAAAATAAACTAGAACAAATCTGCAGGACAGAATTATTCTTGTTTCATAGCCTAACACAATGAGAGTTGTTTAATTCTGATTCATGTGGTTTTGTGGGCAGCATTACTATTATGCAATTATAATAATAATAATCATCATCATCATTATTATCATCATTCATGGCTTTTGATTTATGCATCTTTTTAGTAGCTCTTTCATTTTCTCTGCCATGAAGGAGGAAATAGCAGGATACCAGGAGAAACATCTCATGTTATCATTAGGCCAGAAATGCTGGGATGTGTATATTTGGGTCCAAAAAAGTGGATACCAAACAGTACCTAATTTTATGCCATAAGTAAAAGCATGTCTTAATTACAGCATGAGATTGCTACCAATTTCCTAATAGTAGACATTTTAAGTTCAGGGAATACTATAGTTATTTTACTTAACGCTTAAACCACTGGTTAACTGCTTTAGTAAAACCTTAATCTAAGGTAAGAATTTTGTCCTGATTTGCATTTCTTATTATTTTGTTACCCTCATTTATTATTTTTCCTTATATGCCTGCTCTTGTTCAGGCACAAGAGGGACAATTAGCTGATTGAGTCATAGCAAGACATATCATGACACTATAATTCAAAGTACCTGAAGAATTTCTGTGATTTTTCCATCTGTTGGGATTCCACTACACCTGTGAATAACCTTGATGCTATAGAATGATGACAAACATTTCTGATGCAATTTGTCCAAAGCATTACCTTAGATTGTAAATTGTAATATATTTTGCTATACAATGATTTGTTCTTATGAGCAAAGCACTACTGTTTAAGATTCACAGAAGTCTAGCTGCAACTTCTCTTAACTGGCCGAGAAAATCCCCCTTTTTTTCCTGAACGACTCTTTTCCATTATAATGTAAAGTCAAGTGCTAACCCCACATGGGTAAATGGATAGTCAGGTCTGGCTGTCCATATAAAATGGTATCAGTATGCAATATTGAAGGAGTTAAGTATGACATAGTTCTGGGTTTTCTCCCTAGCTTAAATGTTGCCAACTAAAGAATAAATTTCAGTAACATAATTCCTATTTTTTTTCATATACTTTGAGTTCTAAATGATATTTAAGGCTGTGGAGGAAATGAAAAAAAGAAAAGAAAAAGAAAAAAGAGAGGATCTCTTTTCACTGGAGAAGCAGAAAAAAGTAGCAATAGAGACGTAATGGTGGATTTAAAATTATTACTTGCAGTATTAATCATAATTTCTTAATTACTGCTGGTAAAAAAGTTTCCTATGGGGTGTAAGAAAATGAAATTATGAAGAGTTCACTGTCTGAATCCTACTGCTGCCAGAAGGCCTTCTTTCAGCTCATACGTAATGTATATCTTCCAGTAGAATTATTTAGAAGGCACAGATGACAAGAAAAAGAAATGTGAATGAAATGCACATACATGCATATGAACACAAGGCAATCTATACGGGTTTTGAATGTTGAAAAACTTAAAGTAGAAAATACTAGAATTAAGTTCAATCCAATAGAATTCCATGTGCCTATTGGTTTTTGCACAAGCCTATTCGCAGATATCAGGCCTTTCTCTGAAAAGTAACACAGCGATGTCTTCTTCCCCATTTCCCCTGATGAGTGGGAACTTGCACACCTTTATGCTAAGCTGCAGTTCAGGCACATTGGTATTTCTTTTTTTTAATCAAATTGTTATTTCTCAGCAAGCTTAAATCATTGTGTATAGGAATAAAGGGATTAATTAAAAAAAATCTGAATCTAAAAAACAATCTGGTATTTTTCTTCCTCATTAGCAGCGTGCTAGAAATAAATGTCTGCAACATTCCCCTGGAAAAGAAATTAAGTTAAGAAAATGAAAAATATATCTTTCCAGTTTAATTCCATGTTCTGAGAAATTTGATGTTCCTTGTTTTGAAATGCTAAAATAATGTCCATTTTCAGATTTTATTGTCTGCAATACAGTGGCAGATTCTGTCTATTCTTCTTTGGGCAGAAGTATAGAAAGTGATAAATATAGAGTAATAATATATGAGCAAAGGAGGGGAGCAGAAAGCAAGCTATAAACAATAACCTCAGAAGGAAATACGAGCAAAAATTGTTGGACATTCTTGAGCTCTTTCCAAAAACAGGGTTCAAGTTATATTGTGTGGCTTTTTAAAATTTCTGTTATAATTGCCATCACCTTTCTTATTTCCTGCTCACTTAAAGAGAGACTTTATAAGCTATATTATTGCCATTTCAATTTGTGCTTGGTTTTTAAGTGTATAGCATTTCCAGGTCTACAGAGCAGGCACTTGAAGTATGGGAAAAGTACATGTTTTTTGTATGATATGGTAGAAATATTCATACAGTGGCAATCTTGGGATCACTAAATTTGAAATTTTATTTTGTTTTAGGTGACAGCAACACTCATTCTTGTGTATAGCATCAAACAAAAAAAAGACAAACTAAGATACTACAAGGTTATCAGGCCATTCAGCAACATATAGGAAGGTGCAATTAATTCCTTTAATGCTTTCTGCATAACCATGCACTCCAGAGTCATTAACAAAATGAGTAATGGGCTGAAGCTTGCCACAGTTGCTGTGCAGCCAGCATCTTTTCATTTACAAAGAGAATTTTCCTCCCATGAGTTATTTCAGTGTGGTTGAGTGCATCCGGATGTAAACTGAGGACATTTTAATTAATGCATCAACGTGCTAGCAAGCAAATCTCAAGATGTGAATCAGAGATCCAATTTGAATTGGTGTCTGGTTTCTGAGAGTGTTGAAATAATCAGTGTGCAAAAGATCAGCAGAAGCAAAAGGAAGTTGCAAGGAGTAACAAGGAAGTTACATCCTTGACCTTCATTTAAATAGCTGAACTTGGGTTGCCATTGTAAGCATCCCTGTCTGGGTTACCAGCTGGTGTAAATCAGACTGACTCCACTGATTTTCAAAGGCAATAGATCTGTTTACATTATCTGACATCCTCATTGACATAATCCAAAAGTGCAGAGTGAGTCAATCTGACACACAATGTAGTAGTACAAATCAGAGGATTAGCATGATGCTATGGTCCCTTTAAAATCAGTGTCCAAACCCCAATTGAAATTAGGAAGCTTTCAACCTCAGTCTTTAATGGAATCACTATTATGAGAACTACCGAGGCCAAACTTGAAGACTCTTTCTATAGTGTTTCACTTTAGACTTTCAAACATCTCATTAGACCTGCTTACACGCAGGCACAGACATCCACATTAAAGTTTCAGATGCCCAAAAAGAGGTGAACTGAGCAATTTTTCCCTTGTGAAAAAACCAAAAAAAGTGCCTTTGCTTTGCTAAAAAAAAAAAAAAAACCAAAAAAAAAAAAACACAAAAATCAGTATTTTCTCCTCTACTTTTTTGGTCCTGTTCACCTCTGTAAGCCTGTTTTTGCACTAGCCTGATGCCTTACCTTCTCAGCAGCTGCTTTTTCTTTTGTTGCTATTTCTTTCAGTCTCTGAATCAAAGTGATTCAGACATATTAAAATAACTTGAATTTTTTCCTATAGCCAAATAAAACTAGACACACTGAAAACTGGATTTTAAGGAACCAATTAATTAACAGTTCAGTACGAAACAGACTCATTAGTTCATCTTAATCTGATTCCGCATTAAGTTAGGCTGACGTCTAATGAAATTTATCTGCCGTATTGACGGCATCAGGCTTCACATGGTTTTAGCTGGTCTGTTTTAAAACTCACTGGAATTGGTGAAACTTTGAAATTGAACTAAATTAATCAATCAATCAATACCCAGGAGTGGTGTAGAGGCACCTATGTGAGTGTAAAATCACTATGAGTGAGATGTATCTGTTAACTGTAGACAACTACTGTATAGACTTTCACATCTCAGCTGGTTATCTAGACTCTCTCCCTAATCAGTAATGAGAGGCACTTTGAAGCCATGACTCATTTGGCTTATTTTAGATGACTGCTGTAGAAGAACTGGGCCCTAGAAGACTTTCTTTTCAACCACCAGTCACAAAGAGAATCCACGTAAATAGCTCAAATACAGATGCATGTTTAGGAGGCATTGAAATGTAAGCATAAATCAGGCTATGACTTTACTGTCTTTATTGTGTTGAGCTGTGTTTTTCAGTATCTATTGCAGACTTTCCTTTCTGGGTAAGGCTTAGTTTGACTGAGATAAGCAAAATCAGGCCATATGAATACGGGTGAATATATCCAACATTATCCCAACCTAGACTGTTTAGGTGTATCTAAGCAGTTTAGAGAACAGAGAACATGCATTTATACAAATGAAGTTGGATAAAAGGTGTTATTTTCCTTTTCCTCTGAGATACTTATTTAAGCTGAACTTTCTACTTTGCATGTATATATAAATACTTGTAAAAGTATTTTATGATATTTTTGACAAAATTGTGATTGACAACCACCTAAAAACATATTATAGGGAATGAACAGAAGTGCAGAGTATTTTAGAACAATTACTAAATTATACCCTGGTCTTTAATCTTAGCCCTGCAAAATGAAATAGGTAAAGCCATCTCAAATACACAGTCAACTGAAAAAAGAAATAATTACCTGTAACCTTTGTTGTTCTTTCTCTTTTGTGATTCACATCACAAAACTGCTATTATAAGGCTTCTGAGTGAAAAAAAAAAATCTTCAAAATTAGTTCTACACTTTTAACCATTAAAGTAAAAAAACAATAAAAGCAATTCAGAACCTGGAATGCTGTGCTTCATCTTACAGTACCCCAGTAGCTCAATTAAGACCATATCAGATCAGTTACTTGCCTGCTACTCAGCTCAGGTTTATGATCATCTAAGTGGTCAGATCTTAATCAAACAGTGGTGATATCTAAGAGTAGGAATAAAGCAGTCCTTTTTTTTATTTTTTTTTCTTGTATCACAGTCTTTGTTATCTAATTCAAACACCATTTGGAAAATTTTCATTTATTGCAGAAAAGCTCGTAAGATCAGGAAAGAAAGAACTTCATTGGTTGATAGCATGAATATGAAATTGAGGAAGTGGCACCACAGAACTAGATTCACTGTGACCCTAGATAACTATAGAAAAGACAGATTAAAACATTAACCAGTGTTCTTCTGAAGAGGTAGTTTCTCCTGGGTTTGAGACTAAAACTTGCTTTTGTGCTTAGAATCAGATTACATGCTCTGTGTCAAATTCTACATGATGTAGGCAGAGTTATTTGTTGTATGTTGGACAACAGTGAAAGCAAAAAGAATTTCTCTTGAGAATTTAGACACTGGAAGATTCACTTCATCATAGAGAGACTGGAGATAGTGCTGAACAGCTTGAGTTTCATCCTAATTGTATAATTAAACCTGAAGCTCTGACTGATTAGTGGTCTCTTTTACTACATACTCTTCAGCTCTGCAAAAAACAAATAATTTGGTTTTATTTTAATCTTTCTATGAAGACTTTTCAAATGTGAAAGGCCAATATTAATGCTATTCACATTTTTATAAATAAGACAATTCACACATGAACTTTAAATGAAAGGTTTTTTATCTGTTCTTAACTTTTCAAATGCTTTGATTTCAATTTTCAATGTCAACAATGGCTAAGTGACGGTGTAGGCTCTCCGGAGCTGCCAGATAATAAGATACAAATGATATTTATTTATTATTTTTGTTAATTTCTTCAGATCATGTGCAGCACATAAAAGTGAACCAACAATCACTCCTTGGTAAAGAATGACACAAATTATGGAGGATTTTCAATAGAAAATAACAACAACAAAATCAGCAGATGATGGATCTAGCCGGATGACTTTACCTGCCTCATTCCAGAAAGATATGTGTACAATACTCTACTGTGCACAGTAGAAGAAAAGGCAAGAAGCATTCTCTTTGTAAATATTATATTGGGAAGGCAGATTTAGTTTTAATTTTGAATGACAAGTTAAGAATGTTGTTTAATGCAAATCCTTTCCAAAAGAGAACATACAAGACACAATATATTATTTATCATTCATTTTCTGTACTTCATTATATATATCTGCTGTAGGGATTTTATGCCATTGTTTGGTCTAAAAAGATGAGAAATATAAATGTACTTTCAGGGATGAACTCAATCTGTATATAAAGCCATGCTATTAATTTGCTTATGGTGGTTTATATTTTTAAAGTCACTCCTCATTTTATTACCACAGAACCTTCCATTTCACTATGCCCAGGTGCTTAGAATATTTTTGACTTTACTTACAAGAGCACAGCTTGAAAACAGTAATTTAACTGGTCCATCAGCTACTGAAAAAAGAAAAAAAATATTTTTCCTCTTGTTTTCTGGGGATTTTTTGATTTATGTTCAATGTTTGTGCAGATCCTAGGATAATATGGTCCTGACTTAGTACTAGCACCCTAGAACTCTGCAATAATACAAATAAATTGTTTTTACATCATCATTTGGTAGGGAGAAAATTATTTTATTTCTCAAAAAAGTAGCAAAACTCGGTAGCTAGTACTAAAAGAGAAAGAAGAATCTATTTCTCAGCACTGTTTTGTGCCCTCAGAATAGCTGTCTCAGGTATCAGAGCATATCATGCACATAAGATCACAATGAGGACTCTCACAGTATCAATTTTGCTTAAGAAAAAAAAAGAAACTAAAGAGAAAGAAAATTAAACGTCCAACTAGAGGTAATTCTAATTATAAAATTTTTTACTGAAAATGCCAGTTCTACTACAGTTCCCAGAATTCAGGGGCTGGATTGTGACTGTTTATTCAACAAGGAGAAACTACCATTTTATAGTAAATAAACTGGCAATTTAAAAAAAAATTTTTTTACAAGTACCACACTCCACTTTACAAATTTTGGAAAGAAAAGCAAGCTATTATGAATACACACAAAAATAAAAAAAGACAGAGCACAGTCAAAATAGTCCACTATTTTACCTGTACCAGACTGGTAGAGGAAAAAGTGACTGAGACAAAGGAGTCAGCTTTCATCATTCTTTGGTTATATGGGTAGTCTGAAAAAGTGAATTAACATTTCATGTGATACCTTGAAAAATTTTTGCTTGGATAAGGTAATAGAAAGTGTTGTTCCAAAAGAGTGCATTTATGTGCACCTTATTTTGACTTTCTTATACAAACACTTGAATATTAATTTAATATATGTGCAGTCTGAGTGACTGCAGTTCTTTGATAATGAACTTTTTTCTTTTCTATGTAAGATAAAGTTTTTAATCATTCTGTTATTTTTAGATCAAAATTTATAATGGACTACAAAGCTTGTCTTTTAAACGACAAAAAAAAATTATTTCTGTTTTTTTTTTTTTACTTTAAACAGCAGAAAAAAAATGGAAAGAGTAAAACTTTCCTTTTTGTCTTTTTACCAAGTCAGGTGCTTGAATTTAAAATCAAAATTAACTAGTTCTTCCAGGTAGATTTTTTTAAAGTAATTTTGGATTTCATTCATTCCACCTAGTATGAGTAAATATGGCAGAACCTTATAAGAACGATTTACTCTTCCCATTTTGACAGTTTCTATAACTATTAGAAAACATGAAAGATTTAGTAGGAGTTGATGACAAGACCAACAGACCATTTTGAATATATGACTGCAGGTTTCTTAAGAAAAATATCAATGGGCAGTTAAAAATGATCAGCCAAATATTTAACAATCATGCATATTGTGATAAAAGCACTTCCTTACTTCACTGGAAAAGTTGGGGGGCTTTAGCTGCTCAGAATATTTTGGACCCGTGCACTTGTTCTTTATCACACAAGTTCTACTATGGAGCATATTGTCCTTTAAAAAAGACTCACCTAAATGCCAAAAAGATCTTCAGGCTTGAATGCAGCTCACCTTTCTGTAATATGAATATTAAAATTTAACTCCACGCAGTTATAATTTAATACTACAATTAATTATTTAACTAAGCTGAAAAGGAAAATAATTGAAATAAAGAAGGTATTCAGCATACTTAAGGCTTGTATGTTACTCTGAATTTCAAGAGTCACTAGATTTTTGTGGAAGAAATTGGTCTCATTATAAGGTGATTGATATTTTAAAAGCTTATTAGCTATTTATGTGTATTTTTACTTTTTAAAATTAACCATATTTTATTTGTGTTGTAGGGTTGGTCATCTTTGAGTTCACCTTTTTTCCACACACTGCTTTAGGTTTTCTGTTTAATTTTTGAGTGTTTACACTAGTTACACCAAAATCCGATATTTATACAAATTTTATCTAAACTGTTCAATATATTCAACTACTGGATTGAAAAGTCTGCATACACACACAAAAATATCCTTTCATCATGATAGAACAAGACAAAAGTATTTTTTTAAGACACCTTGTCTCAAAGGTATTGCTCCTTGTTTCCTTTTAACTGGACAGAATACTGGTAATAAAAAAACAACCTTTTTTCCTTAAAAAGGTATCAAAATCTAAATTCTAACTTAATGAAAAAAATTGCTGAAGGGATGATATAAATTTTGGCCACAAATACATCCTCTACCAGGATTCACTCTACTTAGGGAAGATTTATATTGGATATTTGGGAAAATTTCTTCACAAAGGGGTTATTAAGCATTGGCACAGGCTGCCCAGGGAAGTGGTTGAGTCACCAATACCCAGAGGTATTTAAAAGATGTGTAGGTGTTCCCCTGAGAGACGTGGTTTAGTGGTAGACTTGGCAGCGCTGGGTTAACTGTCGGACTAGATGATTTTAAGGGTCTTTTGCAACCTTAATTATTCTGCGATTCATCACAGCACGTGTAGAATAAAGCCATGTATTTCCATAATGATGTAACCACAAACCCCATGTCATTAGTGAATTTGGATGCATATGAAATGGCTTGTACTATGTAGTTGTTTGAGCTACACACGAAGGACAGCGTAACAGTGATTGATGACTGACCTTCCGTGTTGGGCTGCTTTGAATGTTTATGATGGAAGGCTTTCGAAGGCCAGTGTTTCATTGCTGAAATCCTGGCCTTTCAAATGTCTCATGAGGAAGAAGGGAAGCTTTATTGTGCCTTACCAACCAGATATATTTAGCACCCTGTATCAGCAAAGAGGTTTACACTGTATTAATTCATACAATCTAAAATTACAACATGAGATCAGTACTTAAACCACATGCTTTGCTAATTACCCTCTACTTTATTGCTTATGCAGTCACACAGACTTTAGCCCATCAAGACACAGTACTGTCTCTGGGAACGTTGCAATGCTTTCAGAGAGCACAATGAAGAAATCTGCCTCGAGCTTCCTATTCTTTCTCTCTTTTCTTGTCCTTCCTTTTCATTCCTGTAAAATGTTAATGTGATAATTTCACCAGCACCATTTTCTAATCGGTAAAGAGTATCCCGAGACAGTTGCACAGTCTGTCTGGTCTAAACAGTTTGCATAGCCTGAACTCCACAGTCACACTGGGACTTCGCAATGTTGAGTTTGTTGGTTTATTTTGGCTCTGAGTTGATCATCACTGAATTCTGGCTTCTTGTGGTGAGTTTCTGAATAGGATTCACTGTGACCCCACTGGAATTTTATATCCTTGCAGTCAAAGAAAAACCTCTGGCTTATAAAGGTGAGCTGTGACTGCTGTGGGGATGCAGATAGAGTTTTAGATACCTCAGATTCTACAAAGAGAAACTATTTTTTTTTAATTCTCCTTCCTGAGTAAGAGACTATGTCATGCTGCCTGTTAAGTTTCAGGAGTAGATGGGACACTCTGGCCCCTCTGTATGAATGGGGAATATGAGAAGAGGGGAAAGTGGCTGGATTAGATTTGGGCTGAGTAAATGTTGATCTTTCCTCACCTGCTCTGCACAAGTTTTCACCTCACTGAACATTTTTATTAAATTTTAATCAAAAGCACAGAAAAGATTGTTGATTGTAGAAATGTCTAACCCTGCTCTAAGCTTCTCTGCTAGTCCAGTTTATCGATGTTAACAGTGCCACACTGACATTGAGTTTAATGTTGTTTTACAGTCTAGGTGTCCCACAAATTACCACAAAATATGAAAGCATCAAAAAATTCTGAGGCTACATAAATGTGACAGACCAAAGACCCCAAGCCTCTATGAGATATTTAAGATGGATTTGTGTTCAGAAGGTTCCCTCTGCATTTGTTGTTCCTGATGCTAGTCTTCCATGAGATCACAATTTGGTTACAGGCAGGATCTTTTGCTGAGACCCCAGTTTAAGAGTCTGTCAAGTACATGTTTGGATGAGTATAAACTTGCATCCATGAGATCTTTGATCACAAATAGATGGTCTGCCTCTTTTTTGGAAGTCATACACAATCAAAGAGATCCTTTATTTAGAGATGCAAATGCTTCTGTCAAGCCCATAAAATACATACAAATGACAATTTTTTACAGTCTTGAATTGTATTTCAAAAGAATGCTTTTTTTTAAAAGGTCACGACCATTTTGATATCAGATACTGTTTCTTGTGAGTGGAAGGGTCAGCAATCTTTTATTCTTCTGACTTAAACATCATATGAGTATGTGTATTGAAGTAAAGATGAATCTCTCAGAATGAGGAAATGAATTTTTTAACAGATGTTAAAAGGCTAATAAGTTCACAACTCTCTGCACCCAGTCCAAATACCAGATTTTTATGTTGCAATAAAAATTTACAAGATTTCTGAAAGTATGTGATCTCTTGAAAAGAAAAATCATAAGAAACTTGGATCAGATGTCTATTATTTAAAAAACTTTACAGTCCACTAAAGACTGCTTTTGGCAGGGAAGTAGGAAATGAGTTGGAAAGCATTAATAAACTTTCAGGATACTTAAAAACACCAGCTTATGGTACTTGATCTGTGAGTGAACTCTAGATTATTTCCTTTTTTTTTCTGAAACCATAAGTAGTCCTTAGAAAGAAAGACAGTTTATGTAAGTAAAAGAAAAAACAGAATGTGGGGAAAGAGAGTTTAGCTTGGACAAAAGCTACATAAGACAGAAAAGGAAGTACTTGATTTTTTTTGGGTATTTTTGCATTGAATTTGATTAATACTTTCAGTGTTCTACAGAAGGAAACAGAAAATTGCAGTAGGATTCCATTTTAATTTCACTTATGTGTTAACTGAAATCCATTTTACAATGAATTCACAACAAAATATCAGTCTGGCACAGAAGCACAAGAAAGGTATGTCAACTAGTTGATAACAATAAAACGGGGTACATAAACTTTAGGGATCAAAGAATAGATTCCAAAACACCAGTTTGTTCCACTGGCCTGACAGGCACCGATTTTGTCCAATCTTAAGCCAGATCTACTTTGCTCCTCCATAAAAATGTCAAGTGGTTCAAATTCAGCACAATGCTATGTAGAGTGAGGAAACCCCAGTGAAAATACGTAGCCTCTGAAAAGCACTATTTCCAAAAAATTTGGCAAATTTTTGAGATCACCCTGAGACTTAAAAAAATTGTACATTTCCAGAGTTCTTGCTTCTTTTTGCTAAAGGCCTGAAAACTGTTTCTCTATATTTCTGGAGGGGTTTTTGTTTCTTTTTCCCTTTTTTTTTTTTTTTTTTTAAGGGCCTAAACAAGCTTTGAAAAGTCTCTCTCCTTTTATTTGACATAAACTTGTGAAGACTCAACGGGTTTTCTTGAAAGCTTTTTCTGAGGATTGGAAAGAGTGTTTTGTGTGAACTCAAGCACCTTAAATGAAAGGTGTCTGTGAGTGTACTGAAGCCTTAATAATGCTGTGTTTTATCCAGAATGTTAATTAGGTGTTGTGCTAGATAGGTATTAACAAGAAATAAAAGCAAAACAGTTTTAAAGAATATGTCTGTAAATCCCCTACCTTTCAACTTTCCTTCCTGTGATCTTTTCATAAGTTCTTGAGTCACATTAGAATTTTATAGGATTGAAAAGATTTACATTCATCATTAAAACAAAACAAAAATAATTTTCTTGAGAAAATTCTCCTGTCTGACTATGAATGTTGATAATAAACAAGAATGAGATCAGGAAGCAGCTTGTTTTCTTTCTGCTAAGTGTCCTTAACATAATGCTAATAAGACCATTCTCTGTGACTATATCAAAGCAGCAGGCAAAGCAGATTTGAATAGATAAACTATGTGCAGTAGAAGAATTTGGGTATAAACCTTTAAAAGCCCAAAATAAACCACTTTTCTGTGTATACTGATACAATAGATATCAGCCTGCCTAGATAATTAGATGCGTATGACTTTTCTGCGCTGAGAATGGACTCAGAAACAACATTTCTAAAGAATTTGAAAAAGCTTTCCTAAAATGCTGTAGCAAAGCACCTCTGATAGAGCACCTGTAGTACAATGCGAATCCATTCCACTAGAAGGAATAATTTACTGAACTAATAATTAACTACATTTGCAACATAAGAAGAGAAAGAAAAGTTGAGTGTAAAAGACTTTAGGAGATGCAGTTGGTCACCATTCAATGAACACCTAGAGTCTACTGCTTCTTGTGAAGCTAAGAGGAGTCAGAGCAAATACTAAGTATTCTTTCCTACTACTCTTCAAATTCATGCTGATAAGAAGCTTACGGTCAGCAAGGAGATGGTTTGGTTAAAAAGTTTCTTTTAAATTACAAGTTGCTTACTAAGGCTTTGAAATTTTGATTTTAAGTTGGTATAGGGAAAAGAAAAAGAATTTTAACCCAAAACAAAGATTACTAAAACATCATATACCTGAAAATGCAACTATGGAGTGCAGAGCAGTTTTGTGGTTGTCCTCTCTGATTATTTATATTGCTATAGCAAACCACTATCACAAAATTCTCAAGAGCTAGCAGTGTTGTAGGTTTATAAATTGGATCATGACTGCCTTGTATTTTCCAGAGTAGAGTCCTGCATGATTAGTACTACTGAAGACAATGGAGAAACAAACTCCTAATGGGAAAGTTGACAGTGACACATATAATTGGATAATATGGTGCAAAAATCTTGAGAACAGACAGGCAGGCAGGCAGGCAGACAGGGAGGGAGAGACTGACTTGAGAGCCACTGCTATTGGAAAAGATACCAGTGGTTTAATTTGGATAATAATTATGCCTAACATCTCTGCTTGCCATCATAGTAGCATTAGACAAATTTTTTCTGTGCCACTTTGTGAAAACCTGACTTTCCAAGGCCATGCATTCCTTGGGCATCACTTAGCAGAAGGCAAAAAATACATGACTTTTTTTTTTTTTTTTAAAGTTCCATTTTTTTCTTCAGAATAATAACTGAGCCCAGAGGTGACCCTTTTACACAATTGCAGTTATTCAGGTCTAAAAAGCCAGCAAATTCACATGTAACTATATCTTCCAGCTTCAACAGTAGGGCAGACTCTCAGCTCCCTCATCTGTCAGCACTTGTTCAGGCTGGTAAATGAAGACTGGTGCATACTAGCAGTATCTATTTGCTACAGGATATGCACTCAAGAAAGTCACGAAAAGGAGTTTCAAGCAAGGGCCAAAACCAATCAGTCATTTTCTCCTGTCAGTGATAAGAAAAGCAACATAAAAGAGAGAGGTGCTTGTCCCAAAGGTGGTATCAGTAGCAAACTGTCACCAAATAAAAATAGTTAAAGTCCTAATGACTGTACTAATTCAATACAAATAGCCAGGTTCCAGTTAGCTTAGTATTTCCTCTTGCTAGGCCTCAGGCAGGAAAAACAGAGGTCTTACTGTTCAGAAGACAAATCATGTGCACTTGCTTTGGGCGAAAAAAGACACGCTGAAATGGTGGGACAATCAGTGCCATATTCTTTCCTTGCAGCTGAAGTCCTTGAAAACCATTCTGCGTTTTATTAAATTAGCAGAAATCTTCACGCCTTTTTGCTTCTCTGTGTTGTGAAGACTCAGTCACAGCTACGGTCCTCCCCATGCTCAATGTATATTTAATAAACCTTAAGGCAGTGGAAACGACCCAGGAAGACCGGGAGAGGACAGCCAGGCAGAAAGGGTGCAACGCAGAGAAGCTCTGCTCGATGTGGTCTCTGCCAGCAGTGAAACTCGCTGCTCTTTGAAAGCCTCCCTGTTGCCCAGCACCACAAGTTGAATCTCTACACAGGGAACTGAAAAGTAACTGTAAAGACATACCACTCTGACCTGATATGATTTCATAATAGACTTCTATGATTCAAAAAGGCCACAGAATGCCTAAGACAGACGAAAATGAGGTCAAAACTCTTCAAAACAGGAGCGGATTGTAGGGAATGACTGACTAAGGCTCCACTGATGCTGCCCCATCTCATATGTATGATCCCAATCACATTATGTGCTGCTGTACATCTCCTCACATCTAGAGTGAAGCTGTCTCTGGCTCTGTAAATTGATTGTGCTTTTCCAGTACCCTATACAATGCTTGATTCAACTTAATCAGATAGCTGAAAAGGAAAGAGACTTTGATAGTTCTTTTCAAGCCCTTATGTACACGTGTTATGTTCTAATATTTTAGAAACCTTTATATACATAAAATATAAAAAGGAGTATCTTGATTCTGTGACTTTTATTTACATATTTTCAAGAAAATATACCAGTCAGAAGCTGAAACAATTTAAAATATTTGACTATAGCCCCCCAGTTTCAAAATAATTATGATAATTTTAAATTACTTTTAAATTACTTTTAAATTACTTTTTTTTTTAATCAATGAGTATTCCCATATTAAAATGTTTATCATAAATGTATTGTCTATGTTGGTTATCTGTATCTGAAAACATGGTTTGATAAAATATATATAGAGGGAAGGGTTCTGTAGCTGACATTAAAACAAAAGATAAAGAAAACCCTTTCTATATAGTCAAACTTCCCTTCTCATAGCACTTTTTCTAACACTGTCTTCAGGACATTAAAAGAAAAAATCAACACCAAAAACATTCAAGAGATGCTTTCAGTCGTGGCTGCTCTCTTGAACTTCCATTCCTCTTTCATTTTTCCCTGTCAGCTTCTTGCACTGATGTCAGTAATTTACCTTAGATTTGACTTGCTTCTCACACTGCCTTTCTGAACCCTCACACAAAAGATGTTCAGAAAGAGACTGTGCTATAGTGATTTCATTCAACCTAGATGTTTGATTTCCACAGCTCCTTCAGATCCAGCTTGCAAACTTCCGCTCTTCAGACAACTCAGAGAAAGGATGCTTTTCCTTTACAGCCTGCTGCCACTGTCATTCTGGATATAAATGCTTCCTGTTGTGTTCCTCCTTTCAACTTACACCACTCAGATAGCTCATAAACCGGGGACCTTTTTGTCTCCCCCAGGCTCTTTCTTCACAGGAAACTTTGTGGTGGACTTATTGCCCTGCTCTGAGACCCTAGCCACCTGAGTATGGCAGGCAGCTCTGAAGAGGGGGTGACTGTATAACTATATTTCTCAGGACCTAGATCCACTCATGACAGAAATAAGCATCACCATGAGCATGTTGTGCTACAGGTATTATGCCTCCCCGTTTTTCTGTAGTATCACTCTTCATTCAAGATAAGCAATAATGTATCTGAAGCACTCCAGCTACATTCTAGAGGAAACACATCAGAAAATGAGACCTGAAACAGAGTTTTTAAGGACCATTTCCCCCCTGCCTCACTTTCTCTCTTCCAGACAAATAGAAGTACTCTCTCAAACCAGCAGATGTCTTCCGGATCTGCACCACTCTCTGGTGAAGCTATGGAAGATTAAAATGTCCTTTCAAAGTGGTAAATTTTGCAATGTGTTAGAGATTTATGAAACACTTCATAGAGTCATTTCCCTTTTAGACGTTTGTGAGCAAGTTAAGGGAACAACCAGATATTGTGATCCGTGTCTTATCCTTTACATAGTACAGCTAGGCAACCACACTGAATGAATTTTTAAGACTTTTAGAAAAATTTGTCCTCAAATCTATAGCAAAACTGATAAATTACTGCAGTAGTAACAGTTCCTACCTAATCTTAAGTCTGATTCTGTCTTCTTTTGCTGCCAAGAAATGGATCTTAGTCCTTCTACACTGGAATGAAGATCAACCTACTACTGTGTTTTGACTTTCACATGGATGAGCCTAGGCTCAGCTCAGGCCATCTCCTAAATTTTCTCATTGATAAGCTAAATAGACTCCTGGAGAATATGTAGAATATTTTCTAACCTGCAAATTATTTTCATGGCATGACTCAACCCTGTCTGAAGGCTGTCCAGTTTTTCAGCATTCTTCATTGTTGTGGATGCAAGAAGCAGGTTTAGAGTTGCAGCAGTCACAGAATCTCAGAGTAACACAATCAGCAAGGATGAAAGGGACCAAAATGGGTCATTAGGTCCTGTTGCTTGGCACCCACACAGTAAAGAAGTTCTCCTCGTATTTAGGTGGAATTTCCTGTACATCATTTTCTGCCCATTGCCTCTCGTCCTGTTACTTGGCACCACTGAGAAGAGCCTGGATCCACCCTCTTGTCACCCTCCCTTTGGATACTTGTGTCTAAAGTATCATGGACAGCTCATTGTCCACCAGGACTCCCAAATCCTTCTCCAAGGAGCAGCTTTCCTGCAGTTCAGTCCCCAGCCTGTACTGGTGCAGGACCCTTCATTTGCCTTTGCTGAATTTCAGGCGGTTCCTCTCTGCCCATCTTTCCAACTTGTTGAGATCTCTCTGAAGGGCTACACAGCCCTCTGGGGTATCAGCCACTCCTCCACAAATAATCATTGGGATGTGAGTAGACAAGTAGCCCACGAGTAACCTGGGGGCCAAGAAGACCAATGGTATCCTGGGCTACACCAGGAAGAGCATTGCCAGCATGTCAAGGAAGGTGATCCTGCCCCTCTACTCAGCCCTAGTGAGGTCACATCTGGACTGCTGCGTCCAGTTCTGGAGGGCAACAAATATGGTTAGGGGACTGGAGCATCTCTATTATGAGGACAGGTTGAGGGAGCTGGGCCTGGTCAGCCTCGAGAAGAGAAAACTGAGAGGGGACCTCATCAATGTGTACAAGTGTAGGGTGTCAAGGGGATGGAGCCAGGCTCTTCTCAGTGCTGTCCAGCAATAGGAGAAGAGGCAATGGGCAGAAGCTGATGCACAGAAGTTCCACCAGCATATGAAGAAGAACTTTACTCTGTGCATGACCATGCACTGGAACAGGTTGCGCAGAGAGGCTGTGAAGTCTCCCTCAATGGAGATATTCAAGAACCACCTGGACACAGTCCTGTGCCATGAGGTCTGGGATGACCCTGCTTGAGCAGGGAGGTTGGACCAAATGATCCACTGTGGTCCCTCCCAACCTCCCAAATCACTCTGTGATTATGTGATTTCAAATTCACTGGGTTTAGATCAAAGAATTGCATGAGCTTCTTTTAGTCATGTAAATGACCAGTTTATTTTAATCCACCATTATAAATAATTTCTTTTTTTGAGAAGACCAGGCTAGGATATTAAGAAAATATGTATCTTGCAGATACAGTTGGGCCAAAAGCTCAGAAGGGTGTTCACCCACGAACCAAAGAGAGCTCAGACACCTTCACTCATTACTGCCCACATCAGCACACGGTATGTTGAATTTTACAAATCAAGTTTAAAAATGTCTCATGAAATGTTAATTTTATAAATCTATTTGTGCCCTTTCATTTCCAAATAATCTTCTACTGATAAAATTGATCCAATTAGTATTCATTGCTCTCATTTTTTTTTTCCTTTTCATAATGTATTTATTGTTTGTGCGGTTGCCACATTTTTATTGCTGGTGTCATTTATCCTTTAGGCTATCTTGCTGCTTGTTTTCATTTTTGACCAAGCTGAAATTTTGCTGATAGCATTTCAGGCATCTAGTTAAAAATTATTAAATAGTTTGCAATAACTGTTTAGTCTTTTCCAACTGAGTTTTGTCTTCCAGTTGATTTGTCTCATAACTGGTTTTTCCTTGGTTAAACTGACCCTTTTAAGCACCAAGTTTATATCTCATTGGTATGCCTTTTATTCCTTTTGCATAGTGTAGTGAAATCAAGTTGCAGTTATTTGCACACAAGAAACCACTAATTTTTAGTCCTGTGATCAGGTCCTCTTTATCTGTCAAGATGAGGTAAGACAAAATTCCGCTATGTGAGATGAAATACTCTCTAAGTTAAGAAATTGTCACCTGTAATTTTTAGAAATCTCTAGGATATTTCAGTACTGGCAGCCTGAGAAACCCCAGCATATGCTGGGCAGATTGAACTCCTCCCCATTCCCTTCCCTTTCCCTGATTAAAGAGTTTTTCTTCTTACACATAGCAAGGTACTGGAGAGCAATCCATAGCATGGGTGAGAAAGAAAGAGGGAAAGGAAAAATTAGATAGGTTGATTATTTATTTATCTGTATAAACGCAGAATCAGAAAAGGGGATGGTAGAGATGTGATCAGCTCTGGTCCTAGATTTTTTGCCTGGGTGACCTTCTTCCTTTGCTTCCTACTGAACATCCATGGAAAAAGAGCACCCCTATTTAGAGAGGTGTAGCACACAGGGTTTTCTTGTGTGTGTCCCAAGGGTGGAACGAACAACAGAGAGTGTGCCAACACAGAAGCTATTCCAAACCATCAAAGCATCTGTCTCTGAAAAGCACATAAATAATACATTTGTTCTGAATGTATATGTGTGATAGTTTATTATATTGTCACATTGATTCATGATTCAAAATTATTTCCCTTAAGATGGTATCATTTAAATCAGAGCTGGATGCTTTTCCTTCCCAATAGCGAAATTATCAGTAATAAGGAGAAAATGGAGTTTAACTGGATTCTGGAAACTTGGTGCTGAGACTTGATTCCAAATATGTCCTTTTTTATTCACAACAGCCTTCCATTTCACTCACTTTGTTGTCTGAATCCTTGCTTTTTACCTTTCTATCTGACATCACTCTACCTTCCAAATTTCATTTCTGTGTATACTGACAAACTAGGAGCTTGGGCAGGGAGAGGGGGGGAGTTTGTATTTTTGTGTAATAGTTTTGTTCAGATATCTAAAGAAATATAAAAATAAAACAGCTAATCACAGCTCAAAATAAAGAGAATAAACATAATAAAACCCTAAGGAGTTTAAGTTGTTTAACTCCATCTGTAGCTATTTAAAAATGTATAGGTGTAGCAGTGGCAATCACATTAATGAGATGCTGAAAATTTGTGAATCATGAAAGTGACAAAGATTGAAAGATTGGAAAACTGACAGTATTATTTGGCATTGAATAAGTAGATTAAGAGAATTAAGTGGCTACAACTCCTTAAATTCCATTCATAGAAATGGGATTCATGGGATAGCTACCATTTTGGAAGCACTTAGGAAAAGGAATTAGCTAACATGTAGATGGCAGGAGCAAATTCATTAAAGACAATTTAATTGTCATCACAATTTTGTGTCCGTTCCCTGAGGATCACTGAAATAAAATAAAGAATACAGTCAAAATTGCAAAACCCCATTGGTCAAGTCTGCATAAAAAGCTTGGTTTTGAAGTAAGCCTTTTAAATGTCCAATGAGTATTGCTGAAAGACGATACCTATTTGGAGGCACATAATAAATATACCAAATAAATACTATGAGAGTAATATAGCTGCAGATAGTTTATCAAACCTATTAATTAGAAATAGAGAAATTGTGGGAGAGGATTTTTCTTTATAACAAGAATCATCATTTGGTATTTATGAATGGATTGTAAGAACAAAATTATGAAAATGATAGTTGTATTTGATAAATTAAACAGTTCTACAGTAATAGCTACATAATTTTTTAAAATATCAGGAAACCTGTGCCCTATTGACATATTCCAAGCAAAACCAATATTCATTTCCCTTTCTTTTTATTAAATTTTTAGTTCTTGAACTGTGGACACATATCATTTTACTGTTTATCAAAGATCACATGAAATTGTGTATGAAACTACATGCATCATACTGGCTTTAAATTTGCAATTAAAATGGTATGTTTAAGTTGAAAAGTAATATCTGAATCATAAGATTAAATGGAGAAATTATAAACAGGCGAAAACTTGCTAAGCAAATTATTAAATTCGTATCAAGTTGTACATTCCTGACTATTGCAAAGGACAGTAAGTAAAGCAATTGGTGAGGCTTGAATTAAATAAAATCTCCCTTATGTATACCAATTTAGTATAAGGGGAGGAACAGAGCTAAGAAATGAGAAAAATCCAAAGAAAGCCAAAAAAAAAAAATATACACAAAAACACAGGGTTGAGAAACTCTTTCTTCTAGTGAAATTATGAAAATGTATTTAAATAAATAATAAAAAATAATAATAATTTTGCATTTTTGTGTTACTACAAATACTGTTCCATCTCTGTGTAGAAAAAGCCCTTAAAAAAAGTAGTTCTGGAAATGAAATTTTAAATAGAGAAAATCCTCTAAGACTTCGATTGCAAATGAATTGCACCAGTAGCTTTTTTTGAGACTTGAGACATAAGCTGCACAGGATTTTTACCATGTTATATCTGAGACGTATGTCCTGACCTCCAAGTCCTTTTTTTGAGGAGCTCCATGACAACTCTGACAGCAGACCTGTGTTCCACTCAAATGCAGGAAGTCTCACTACAAAGGTTTATTGGAAGCAGACTTGACTACAAATACTATTAATACTACCGCTCAACATTTTTATTTCAGTTGAGCCAAAACATTTGAGTCTCTCCCACTCTTTGTGGCATTTGGACTAATATGCATTGCTGAGGAAGGAATGATGTTTACATTTACAAATTAATCTGGTATCAGAATTTTGTAATGCTATCAGAAGTTACAGTATTACATTACTTTACACTATGATAAAAAAAATAAAAGTCAAGAGCATTGTGCTGTGATTGACAATGAAGTTACTGTGGAAGAGAAAGAGCTGAATCATGCTTGTTTGACTGTTGCTACTTTCCTCAAATCCCTCATATTTTAATGTTACCAATTTCTTTCTTCTCTAAACTATGAGAGATCAGTATAACAGCAGTGTCCATTTTCTAGAGAGCTCTTTCAAGACCTTTTCAGACTGCCCATTTCTTCTCTTACACCTTTCCCTTGCTTGTTCAATTCCAAATATTTTTTTTGACCTTTCGGCCTGCAGCTTCTTGCCACAAACTGCAGAGAAAACCTAGACCTCTGGCTCCTGTTAACCATAGACATGATGTAATCCAGCCTACATTACTTCACTATTTTTTTCAGTGTATGCATGTATATACATATTCTGCTTAACTAGTCATCTGGGGAAGGATGTGAGATCATTTTGTAAGATTGGACCAGAATGGAATTTAAGGGTCGTTTTTATAAGCAAGTGGGCAGCTGCAGTTAACTCCATATGAGGAACCAATCCCTTGACATATTACTGAATTTTAAACCCTTGGGGTTCAGTTTTTAACATTTATCTACATGTATATTTACAATATTTTAAAAGATAAACAAACAAAACAAAGTGAAAGATAAGATGGTACAGAAGTACTCAGCTATTGCAAGCATTTCTGGGCTTCTGAACACATCCATCAAGCCCATGGGCTCTACAAATCTGCATGGATCAGAATGTTACGACACTATTAACATAACCTTTCATACCAGAAACTACTCTTGACTGTTATAAAATCAAGCAACAGGGTTAAACTTTCAGAAGGTTTTTTAATTAGTGTATTTCAAAGAGAAATTCCAAAGTTTTAAATTACTTTCATTTTAATGTTCCAAACAAGTGATAAGGCATAGTAGCAGCCTGTTTAGCCAATATTTATAGCGATGGAACTTTATTGCATTCCTGTCACTCACACAGTTGCAGTACATGGAGAAGGCAATTGGTTTCTTCTTATTTCTCAAGTGGCAGGAAAGAAGGTTGAGAAGCCATCACACAATGCAGTTAATACGGCCCTTCTCTGCTTCTAATCCCAACGAGGCACAGTCTGAGAGCATTCATCTGTATAAGCAGTTCAGTGCCTGGGCAAGTAACACTATAAGTATCCAAGTACTGTCCATGTGACACAGTTCACAGATATTAATTTTTTTTCCAGGACATTGAACTTGTACCTCTATATATAATCAATACTCACACAGACAACAATTATATAATTTCATTAAGCATACCCACATTTTCTGTGTTTCTGTATGCAGTTGAATTTATGTTAGTGATAAGAATTGCAGTAGTTCCTTTCTCATTCTTCAATATCTTGCTTTGCCATCCAAGGGTCTTTCAGAAGACAATATTCCCTTCAGAGTTTTTCGCCCTCTGACAAGCATTTCTGACAATTTTCCTGGAGCTATGAGATTCTTTAAACAAGAAGCTCAAATAAGCTTATTACAAAACAATTTTGACTTAAACAAAAATTACTTATGAGAAAATAAATTCATTTTAACCCCTACACATCTAATATACTTATGCATTACAGCTGTAGCTGAAATTACCAGTTGTTACTGGTAAAAATCTCTACAGTTGTGTATGGCATTCACTTTTTTTCAAACCCTCAAATTAATTATAATCTCTGTGTAGGAAGTTCTAGGAGCCCTCATTGTATCTTTTATTTAAATTTCCTCACAGACGTATTTTCTTTATGGTAATTTTCAAGAATGTCTTAGTGAGGATATTACATTTTACAAAAGCTGTTTTAACATGAGCCTAGGCAGAAATGATACACTTTATTCAAGCAAATTAAAAGAAGAAAGCAGAAATTTGCAAGTAGTCTTAATTTCACTGCACTTTTAAGTAAGAACCTCAGGAGTAAACAAGTTGTTTCAGTAGAGCTGGCCTAAATTGAAAAGGCTCCATGTGCTAATTTTAGAGGTGCTCAAAGTAACCAGACATAATTTCAACAAGTCTGTCATTAGCCCTGATTTGTTTCTCTTGATTTCAACGGCCTCTATTAATTTCTCAGCCTGTCAACTTTTATATAAAACAAGTATTGTCATAAGAAAATATATTTTCACCCTCCGTTTTCTCCACATATTTTGAGTTGTGGCTGTAAAGAGATTTTTTTCCCCTAAGTTTTAAGAATTCTGTTCTAGTATTCATTCAGGGAAATTTCAGCTTCTCTTATGGAAGTATATGACAGGTACGGAGTCAAAACCTATTATTTTTAGTAAAAACACCTTGGTTCTATACTTCTTAATCAACAGCATTTTAAAAGAAAATAAACTTTTAGCAGAAAGATTTATACAGCAGTTCTGTTTCCATGTTCTTTCTTACAAGTGTGAAATAAACCTTTTACCTTTTTTTGAGATCTGCTTCACTTTCTGTCATACCCTCAGCTTTCCCTCATTTGTACATACTCTTCATATACATAGAGACATATGTATAAATTATTAACATGCTGTACATTCTCTCTCTCAGCAAGGGTCAAGGAGCTGAAATTCTTTTTCATTGTTTAACCTATGCTACTCATACTCCTCTTTCAGTGCTAATTGTAATTTCTCTATATACTGAATAGACAACATGCAGCGTTATTCTGAGATTTTTGAAAAGGACAAAAAGCTTATGGAAGAAAAAAAACCAAAACAACTAAAATGACAGGAAGCAATATATCTCTGGAAGCTTACACAGAATGGAGGATGTTTTGAGAACACAATTGAGGCTTTCCAGGAAGTTCTGCTGCTGCTCTTTTGAGCTTCCTGCATTGTTTCATGGCATTACCTCCGAAGACGTCACTGTGCTTCACTTTACTCCAGTTTAATCATCTACAGATCATTTTCTCATTATTACTTTAACTTTTGCAAAATTCATCCTAACCTCTCAACAGAAAAAAAAGAGATGTAAGGGACAGTGAGAAATTCAGAATCCACATGTTTAATAAAGGAAATACAAAATTACAATATAGGATTGTTCACCTATTGTCTGAAAAACTACTTCTCCAAAGGAAAATGTATGGTGAAAAAAACAAATATTAAAATAATAATATAATAACTATATATTATGAAACAAATATATACTTATGAATATGTATACATTAATAAAGACATATTATAAAATAAATATAAAAAATATAAGATTACCCAGACAAATCTGCATTTAAAATTTTAAATAAATAATCAGCATAGTACATTGGCAGTAAAACCTCTTCCATCTGTACCATAAATATATTTGCTCACATTCAACTCCTTTGTAGTACTTGTGTTTACCAAAAGATAAGCTCATTTTAGTATCAAAAGTAAATCCATGTATGTATTTTAAAAAATTTGGATATAACACAAAATTAATTTCAAGAAATTGCAGCTATAAGTACCATATAGAACTTTAAACAACAGTGGGTGGAAATTACATAATATTTGACATTTTAAGTTCTTGAAAAAGAGCGATTTTGAAAGACTTAGTCTAATGATGAATTAATGAAATTAAATAATCCTATATTCAAAACTTGTCACTTATTGACCTCAAAGTCATCAACTTGGTACAGCTCATTTTTATACAATAGACTTAAGAAAAAAAATTGATCAAATTAAATAAGTCATGTAAATAAATAATTTTGCAATTCTTTTTAAATTGAGGGTTTCTTTGGCTTCTAAAAAGAGGAAAGGAAGGGATTAAAATTTGGTGGAGTGTAATCTATAACTCTTAAATCAATACATAAAACAATCAAAAGAATTTTTGTAGGTAGCTTGTCCTTCACTATTGATTTCTACCATAAAGTTCTAGTCTAGAACTTTATGGTAGAAATCAATAGTGAAGGACAGTAGATGGTAGTCATGATTATGGTACCTTAATGGTAAAACTACCTTTATGGTAGTTTTAGATTCTACCATAAAGCACGACTTTTCCTTATTCAAAAATAGGAACATTTTAAAAACTCCTAATGTTAGACACTGCAAAATAAAGTTAGATATGGCAAAATAAGGTGATCATCATTGTATAGAAGTGATACTGCAGAAGTGTCAGTCATCAGGATAATGTTAACAACTTGATATTATGTAAATCATATGCTGGAAATGTGGAAGAAATATGCATTACTCATTGTTAGTTCCTGAAACATGGAAATGTTATAGCCGCATACAAGATAACACAGTGATTTTCTGGCTTGTGCTCTGTAAGAGCAAGTGTCTTCTACAAGATTTGTGAAAATGGTGACAGTCATTCTTGAATGTTACTCGATGATCTAATCAAAGTGTAAATCTCTTCCTTTTAGAGTCTGAATTTTCTTTGACTTTCCTGACTACATTTCCACACTTCCATGATTCTACAAACAACACAGGCAATCTCAAATGAGGCGGGGTTTTTTTGTTCCATGAGTATTCCAAGTGATTCAAGTATTGCCTATGAAGATACACTTCTACAATTTTACCCCAGAATTCCAAATACCAAAGTGCCTTCTCACACAGACATTACATCCAGTACCTGATCTCCTCCTGTACGTGTTGGAGGTTTCTTTTTGTTGTGTTTTGTTTTGTTTTTTTAACTCAAAGCACTAATTTATTCTTCGTAAATATAATTCCTAGGGTATCCGTGGGCTAGAACTACAGGTTAAACACTTAATCTTGTTAAGAGAAACCCATTGTTCTGAGGCTTCCAACTGCATTGAGTTTTCTCTGCACTGGAGACTTCTGTTACTGCTCCAACAGCAGCACTTTTCAAAGGTGACAGCCCGTAGTCCTCTCACCACAGAAGGATCCAAAGAAGTTTTGAGCTATTAGAAAAAGCAGTTGGGAGCAGCTCATTTCTTCCAAGGAGGAGGTCTAATGCCTTTGACGGTTTTAATGCCTGGAAGAATCTCCAGTTCCTCCATGAGCAAAGAAAAAATATTTACATTTATATTTAACTACTAGACTTTCTTCTTCCTTTGTCACTGATTGAGAAGAACATGGCAATAAAGGGATTTAAAGGTATGTCTCAAAGAGGACTGTCCTAAAACACAGGGGTTTTCCCTTCCAACAGTTCTTACTGCCTGTGATTGAACAGGCCAAGACAGAGTGAAGCACTCCTGGAACAGCAAAGTCAGTAAGCGTAATTACACCTATCATTTCATGGAAGGGAAGCCGATATAGGTATGAAAGAGACCGAGAAGTACAAGGGAAACTTTCAAGGTGTAAGTATGTACTATGCTAAAAAAGGTGAACTGGTGTATTTGCTTTCTGAAGCCTTGCAACACTCTAACAATTCCCTTTCCATTATGAGACCTTTACACTTGGGGTTGGGAAAAATAATATCCAGACCACCTGTTAGGAAGCCTGCGTTATAAGGCTTTAGTATTTCACCCTGTCAATGAAAATAGTTGGTTAGTTTCATGAATCATAGAATCCTCTTACCACTAATTCATTACTCTAATGAGTGTGTATTAAAAAACAGTTTTCTCAAAATTGATCTTTTCACATACTTTGAAATTCAAAACAACAGTTTGTTCCTAAAATTGGGATAATTTCATTTGCAGTAACAAAGATTTTATGCCACTTTGAATTTATAAGTGAAACCAGCAGAATTAAATGAAATAAATGTGCAAGTGGAGCAACTCAACGTAATTACTTCAGTGCGGCTCGGCATGACCACGATGGTGTCTTCCAGTCTTACCAGATCCGTGGGAATGGACAGCTGTACAGAGGCCTTTCAAAGTCAAAGGAGCTCTGAAGTACACCCAAGCTGTTGATTTATGACCTTTACACATGCCAAAAAATGTGAGGAAAGTTATGCCCATGTGTCTTAGAAGAAAAAGGAGAGGATATTTAGGTTAGGGAATGGGTAGCAAGGGCGGATGAGCACAAATCAGAGGAGCAGATAGATAAACAGCACTTAATAAATTATGGAAGAGGCAAAGAAGTTTTTGGACAACTCAGATAGGTATTCAAGATCTAGCTGGCTATAAATATGAGCAAACTAGAGTTATGATCAATAAGGTTTCTCTAAGAAGTTTCAAATGGCAGTTTGACAATCTGTTTATCAAAAAAAAAAAAAGGGGATTGATTACCACTATCCCCAAAATAATTTATATTATGCTTCTTTTTGCTATCCCCAAAATAATTTATATTATGCTTGTTTTTGCTATCCCCAAAATTATTTATATTAGGCTTCTTTTTGCTATTACACTATTGCTTACACCTGCATTTAGTTCTATACAATGGAACTTAGGTTTAGTTTAGATATTTCAAGGAAAAATCACATATTAAGTTTTAACTACTATCAAATATTTCACAAATGGTATGCCATACATACAGATCTATTTACGGCATTTCAAACAACTCTTAACCTCTCTGAAAAATATATGACTAAGAAAAAGCTACAAAAATACAAAAATCACGTTTCTAAATCATATTTAATTACACCATTTGGAAGCATTAAAAATAGTTTTAAAAAGACACACTGAAAAGCCACTACTGTAAAGATTTGTGTCTGCCTAACTGGTACGTCTAGACTCATTAAATGTCAAAATACTAACTGTCTCTTATTTTCAGAACACAGAAATGTATATTTTTCATGTCACAGATGCCAGAGGTGAAAAGCAATTTAATTCCAAGCTGGCATGATATTAAAAAGAACTGCTGCAGAGATTTGAGGAACAACAAACCCACTTCAGACCTCAGGGAAAGCCTGCAGAGAAGTGTCCTTACTAAAATTTAAAAAGAAAGGCTTTGAACTACAACATGGAAACAAATACGGACATTTTCTGTGAGCTCAAAAAAATAAAAAAGAAAGGGAATAGATTATTCCAAAACGGAAATAAGGTCCTGGCACCTCAGCAATAAAAAGCTCACAGGACCAAATATGTTTAGTCTCTTCTCTTCATGTTTAGCTTCAGTTTTGACTAAGAAAATGTTAGCCTTTCAGATCAATAAATCTTGGTAATGGCCTCTGCAGAAGTCAATTTCCACTTTATTCTATACAGTTGGGAACACAGTATGAGAGACTCAAAGATTTATAAAGCATATTGTGGGGCTGGGAAGAACCGCAGGTTAAGTGCAGATCTTGCCTCATGAAACTTCAAAAGATGAAAGAGGAATGAAGGAAAATTTGGGCCAAAAAGAGATGCTGATCGAAAATAGTAATTTAGGATCTTCCTTCTTACACTAAAGCTCAAAAAGCCCAACAGTGGTTCACTAGGGAAGAACCCTGAAAGCTGTAATATTTATCTCTTTTTTTTCTCTTTTTTTTTTTTTTTTACTTAGATTTTTTAAACACTGGGCAGTACTCCCAAGGCTTGCGAACTACCAGTAGGCTGAAGCCAGCACACAACCAGCCACATAATGACTTACCAACATGAAATAAGGGCTTCACAATCTGGCTTCAGTCTAAATGGAACATGTCTACCTCCTGTGGTTTATCAAGCTCTAATAATAACCACTTCATCTCATATAATGATTTCATGTGAGATGGAAAATGACACCATAGAACCACAGGGAAATGTAGTCCTGGGTCCCCACACGTATGGGCGAAATGGTTTCGTTGAGAGAGGACCAGATGATAGTAAAAAGCCTTGGCACTAAGCTTGGATGAGCAGCTGTCCATGCAATTTTACTGCAGCCTGCCTGACAGAGTCCTGCCACACTTGCCCAGTCAGTGCAAATGGCATCCTCCCAGACACATTTGGAGCTGACTTCTGCAGCTGACCAAGGATGGTAAGCACAATATATGCGACTGCCTTCTTTGCAGCAAGAAGAGAGTTTGCTTGTATAAAAGGACCATGTGCCAACCACGCTCTAGATCAGAGAAAAGGTGCTGGGCATTTTATTTGCAAGTATAGGTGAGCTGTACAGCCAAAGGAGTGAGGATAGCATCAGATGGGTCAGTGGGAGCTGTAAGAGTCTGCAGGCTTTAAAATGCATGTTCTGTAAAGGAAGCCACCTCTCTTCAGAAGACCACACAGACAGTACCCTCCTAAAACTGGCACCTTGGATAAATGCAGGCAGTTTTGTGGAGTTTTACTGAAAAGACACTAGGGTAGGACTACACAGGTGAAGGCAGAGGTTTAGGTAGCTGTCACAGAATGAAACTAAAATGAAAAATGTCAGATAAAATACATGCTACCTGGGCCCACCTAAAAGTTAGCTCCTACACTGAGTTGGAAGTTTAGTCAGGAGGATTATTAGCCGTGGGCTCTTCATTCCTGTTTCAGCTTGTCATAATGAATGAAACTAGGTGATCTCTAAGGTTCCTTCCAACCCAAACCATTCTCTTATTCTATTATTCCATTCAATAATTTCCCAGAAACTTCTGGAAGGTCTGTATAGTGACCTGTACAGACTGCTGGGGTCCTGCATCTCCTCCCGCCCAGTGGTACCTGAACGGGGGTACATGAATGAGCACAGAGCTGACAAGGTAGCCTGCAGGGCAGCAGAAGGCCAGCAGAAGGAATGGACTTGTTGGTTTCCCAGGTAGTGCCTGCTCTTAATTGCCCTGATATGTTGAAGAGAAATTGTTAATTTATTTAATTTAGCATGCTATAAGACTTTAGAACTCGCAGTGCAAGGTATTTATGTAAGAAAGAGTTGCACATGAATAGTCCTGTTAAATTAATGGTGACTACGTTCACATCTGTGCAAGCTTTATTCATATTATCAGGCTCTTTTAAGCTTTATTTGCATAGAGTACTGTGAAGAATATCTTTGCAATTCCGCAAAGGGAATAGATGCACTTTCATTTCTGGTTTGCAGACACTAAAAAAAAAGGGAGTGAAAGAAACAGTTTGCTGCAGAAGAAATTATTATTTTACTTTTTTTAGTCTAAGAGTACTTATCTTATTACTTCATACTAATCCTAAATGCTTATTGCAAAGACAAAAATTTAATTGATATTAATTTATCACTGTTATAGGATATGGATTACCATAAAGGTAACACAAAACTTTGTTGCACAGAGCTGTTAAAAAGGCCTCCTGATTGGCTCTACAATGCAGGCATGTTTTTTAGGAAAAACTCCAAGTATTCTGATGGGTGACCCAAGGCAAAAGACAGCAAAGAATTTAGAGCAGAGAAAATGTTGTTGCACTGTTGAGAAAATAAACAGACACTTAGGTCTGGCTTCATTTCTTTCTGTCACAGGTAACTCAATAACCATGATCCACTGATTAAACACCACTAGTAAATTAGGGAAATTGTTTTCCTTATTCAAAAAGTGTTTGTGATAGGAATGTGTAAAAAATTTTACCTAGGAAGTAGAGAGGAGAAATTGGTTTGCAAACTATACCTCAAGAATTGCTCAACCAATTTTATTCAAAAAGCAAGTTTTTTCCACCTTTTCTATTGAAAAAGGAGACCAGAAAACTACTTTCAGAAAGTTATGAGCATTTTAAATAATGAGACAAAATTTAAAAAAAAAAGTTTTCAGTGTGCACTATGAATTCAACTCCTTATTTTTTCAGTAAAAAATAGACGTTATAATAAAAATTTTCACCACTCATGGGATATAACAACTTGCTTGGCATTGAGTGAGGGTATGGGCAAACAGACAAACAATGCAGGAGAAGTGCTAGTCCAAATTGTGGTACATATATTGAGTAATTAGGAAGTCTTGCAGTTTCTGGCTAGCTTTTCCTTGATTTCCCGCTGAATATTACAGGGCTGGGAAAGATATGTCCTATGGATCCAATCATCTCCAGTGATGATATTTTTCCTGTACACTGCAGCATGGGAGAAAGCGTAAGGAACATGCGTCAACTGATCCTGCTTTATCCTTCTCTGTGTTCAGTGCTATACAGACAATTTTTGTGCCTTTTCACAATATATAGTAGAAGGATCAATGGCTCTGGTTCTCCCATTTGTAGAACCATTTCTGGAGGAATGCAGGGATGATAATCTGTCTCCCCTATAGAGCATTAGACGAAAAACTCATGAAGAGCATTGTTAGAAAAATACCTTGTAACAGGAAAAGAACAGAGTTGGCAAAAGGAGAAGTAGGTTTCTGCCTTACTTTTTACTACTTAATACCTCAAAGAGTAAGCATGACTATTCTAGACATTTAACGAATTATCAAAAATTCCCACTCTACCTGAAGAGTACACATACACACACAAAGAGGCATCATATCTGACTGCAATTCCCACTGTGGACTATCACTATCTGCACTT
The DNA here is from genome assembly GCA_013397865.1 of Struthidea cinerea. NCBI lineage: Eukaryota > Metazoa > Chordata > Aves > Passeriformes > Corcoracidae > Struthidea > Struthidea cinerea. Next base: position 543,399 of record VZTI01001040.1, on the reverse strand, counting down.
TGAGGTTGATCACAGCAGCTCCAATTTAACTTATATTTTTCTGCTCTGCTATATTGTTGTATGTCTGAGCTCATCTGTGTTTCATTGTAATTCTGTACTACAAAAGAACACTAAAAATATAACTAAATCTTTTTTTGTAAATTTTATTTCTAAGGACCCTCTGACTTTGGCTGAATTCAGTGATATTCAAGACATACAGTGCTTTATCTACCCTTTTCATTCACTTCAACTTTCCCAGCAAATAAGAGAAGTAAGACATAGAGGTTTTTTGACTTTAAAAAGCACTTATTTTCTAGAAAGTCAGAACAATGTAAACAAAGTGTTTCAAAAAGTATCAACTGCTCACTATTGTACTTCCAGAAATAGCACAGAAGCCTGAACTGTCCCATTTCCCACAGTCTTAATTTATTAGTTTTCCTTCAACTTTGAAAATTAACTTATTTCCTTTCCCACTTATATTATGATGTCATACCACAAACTAGCTATGACAGGACATCAAAGAAATGAACAGATCACCTAATTCTGTGATCTTGACAGCAGTGTGAAGAATATTTTCATGAATCCTCTATTTCAACTTTGTATGCTGTGGGGATTGTCTGACATTTAGTAAATGCTATCATCTTGATTTCCAGAATTCTGTTCAGTGTAGTAAATGTGTCCCCAAACAATCCACAATGTAGCTGTTTTTTAATTTCCAAGCATAGTTAAATTAAAGTTTGATCTGTGTGGGATTGTAATTGTTTTGCAGAGAGGAGTGGGTTTTTTTTTTGGGGGGGGGGGGTAGTTTGTTTGTTTGGGGCTTTTTATTTTGTCTGTTGATGTTGTTGTTGGTTTGGTTTTGGGTTTTTGTCCCCAGAGATGTCTGACCTGGGAAAAATGAGGCAAGTAACTGAAGCCTGTATGTGCAAAGCAACAGTTTTTCTTTTCATGGGCTATTTGAGCACTGTCTGCCATGCTGAATATATTCTCATTCTTCCTTGCTTCAAGTTTGCTAGCCACAATCTGCTTCAAACAGGAAAGTAATATTGAGGAACCCTATATTTGGTCTTCTTGTAATATGGCATAGCAGCAGGAGAGGTTCTGTCAATCAGCTGGAGCTCTGCTATTTCCTTGGTTGACGTTAGCTGGAGAATCTCTTTTCTTGAGGGGTGCAGAATCTAAAAATGACTCTTTAAATGTGACTCTGATGCTAGAAGACTTCATTGAGGGGAAGCCACCACTGGTTAATTTAAAAATGTAGATTGAAAAACTTTTTGGCTTCAGAGATAACACATAGAAATATGCTCCAGTTTTGGAGCATGTGCTTCATCATTTCTGAAGGCTTTCGACAAAACTTTCCTTTTACTACTATTTTCAGCTTACTTAAACAATGATAAAATCACACAGATATTTCTTTTCTTCTTTGGAAAAAACTATTCCCCTTTCAGAAGCAGGATTTGGAACATCTAGTCTCCCAGGAAAAATATGTTTAGGAAAGTACAATTTTGTCTGGTGTCATAGTCCACTGGTGATTGCCAGCACCTGCAATAAACACTGGCCAATATGCTTATCTGCTCAATTTGATGAAACCAAATAAATAGAAAATCCAAATTAGGTGCCGTAGTGTCTTAAGTAGAAGAATCCTACTACTCACATGGCTCCCCATTCTGAATGATGCTTTGGGAATGTGAGGCAGGCAAGCTCATAGGTCGATGCTGAAAGGTATGACCCTGCTGGCCCCATATTTTGAAACATGCCAGAAGCCTGTGTACAAATAGTGCTCTTTTCCTCACTTCACAAATTTCAGCAGTTTAACAAGTCCCTGAAGTGAGGCAGAAAGCAAAGCCTCATCCAAAGCATCACAACAAGAAGCTGGAAACCCTCTGGAGATCTGCAGTCCGCCAGTGCCTCCACCCTGCTGATCTTGTCTAAGCTGCACTGAATGAAGGTCAACCTTTCAATTAATGCCTATTCCACCGTAGCAAATTGCTTTTTTTTCCTTGAATTGATATGATATAGGAGACTTTTTAAATTATTAATAATTTAAAGGTTCTATCTTTATTCCCTTATCCAATGGCCTGCTTTAAAGCATTAGTGGAGAATACTAATAGGGCTACTTTCACATGGGATATGTTGGTGTAAGAGATAGTACCTATAATAAGGTTGAGCATGAGGCATAGGTAATCCCTAGGTACTTTGTGATATTTGATTTGATTTGTGGTCCTTTGCAAAAGAGGCAAAACATGCTTGAACCTGAAAAATGTCCTGTAAGAGAAAGAAAAATGTCTATTGGTCAGAGAACAAAATTACTCCCGAGGGGATATGTTGCTTTAAGAAAGTATATTTTCCATATCCAAGTTATTGCTAATAGCACAATGAGCTAGGGGAAGAGACAGAGAAAGATCAGATTTAGATGACTCTTCAAGCTCCTTCTATTTAGTCTGTTATAATGTAGAGTAATAAAGTTTTACAAAGAACAAAATCTTCCCATAAGTATTTTATTAACTATTAGCAGGTTTGGAGTGGTTTAGTAAAAACACTGCTACCTTTATGCTTATAAAACATGTCAATAAACTTCAGAAATTTTTATTTCTATTTTCCTTATACCTTTTCCTGAGAGGAGCCTATATTTTCATTTACAGGCTCATAGCACCTAAAATTTTGGGATACTGCTCATTTGTCTACAATTAAATTGTTGCTGTGAAGAGCACTGCAGCTAATGCAGCGTGTCTTGCAATTGCATTCTTCAAGGCTCAGACCAATAATGGCAGAGGATATTTTTAATGAAGACAGTAGGCAATGTTTTCCCAGTTCTATTTGTCAAATAAAAGGTTTATTTCTCGCAAGCACAACCTTGACTAAGCATCCAAACTCTCGCAACTTGATGACCTTTTGAAAGAAACAACTTGAAGGTTCTTAGCATCAGAATTTTTTGTTCTCCATCCCTACCTGTTTGGCTTCAAGTACCTTGTAGTTTGTGGATGTTAATGACTACATTATTGAGGAATAAATACTCATATATCTAATAGTGTAATTTTTATTATTATTTCTAAGACAAGCGTTCTGTTCCACAAGCACAAACAATTCTTTTGAATTTTTGATAACATGGTTCTCAGTGCACTCATGAAACTGGAAGAAGTCTATTATTGAGAGAAGATGAAACTAGCTGAATATCAGTGAGACTGATGCAGGACAGCAGACATGTCTCACACGGTGTTGAAGAAGCCTCCAAAAGTAAGGAAACCTTCTGGAGATGACAAATAAAAGATAAGTTTTGAAAAGCATCTTTATGATTTGCATAACTGGGCTATTTCTACTAACCATTATTCAGACTTTAAAGTGGAGATCTTTCTAGATGTTTTAAGTGTGAAAATGTCATGACACAACTGGTGGTGAGACAGTGTATCCTAAAAGAATATAGGACCAAAGAAGCTGCGTACCTCAGAAGTGAGATATCTAATATTCAGTAGAATGCCAGTCTTGCCACCCCTAGGGTAAAGCAGTATATATTCCCCTTTTCATAAGCTAAATCAATAACAGTAATTATTTTAACTAATGAATGTGTTTCTGTAGGAAAAGGCTAAAAAAGTGGAAAAGTACTTGAAAAATGACAACAGACATCTTTCACATCTTGGTGTTATGTCTTGAAGTCTTAAATCATTACAGGAAAAGAAATTACACTGCTTGTCCTATCCTCCTCTTGAAAGTGGCTGTCAGAAGGACTTCATCACACACAGACAGCACATGCAAACTTACATAAATGCACAGAGAAGGTCTGCACTAATCTTCTAGTTATCACCAGCACTGAAAACACTACTCTTCCTTTTATTCTGTTCGATAAAAACTGCAAGCATCTCCAAACTTTTCTCATTAACCTCTCTTTTCTATACTGATCAGCATCTTTTCCACATTGTTGGGGCCATTTTCCAAACAATTGTTTGAGGGAAGGGGAAAAGCCAAAGCAATAATGGGCTCAGGGTCACAATTGAGACTGTTCCATATAATAAGCAAACCTGAAACAGTAAACTGAGAAAGAAAGAGGGAAGGAGAAGGAGAGAAAAGAAAATGCTGACTTGGGTCAGGGGTCAGCCCTCTGATCTCATTGTCAGCGCCTCTGCCTTTTGCGTTATGGAATTTGTCTTTCATTACCCTGTCTGCCACTCCTGTCAATACACCCTGAAAAGACTCCTCAATAGGAAATTGTAAAGTTCTGGTTGAGGTAACAGGGGGAACTACCCGCTGAAGCCAGCTTGTGGCTCACTGCCGTTTCCTGGGTCTCCGCTCTGGTGCCAATCTTCCGCCTGCATTGCCCAACAGAGCATCGACGGGGACTGTGAGGGAAGAGGGGTTACACAGCCCACCCCACCCCACCCCTTCCTCCCTGGCAGGGCATCCCTGCTGCTTGAGGGAATGTGGAGCTTTAATATCTGAGCCCCTCAAGTGCTGCAAAGACAAACAATGCAGGAACACCTACTAACACAAAGAACATTGCAAAACCATTTGTTTCATTACGAAAAATAACATAATGATCTTCTGAAACAACAGATGAGGTAAAATGAAGACTCCGAGTGTGGTAGCAGGAACTTTAGGCATCATATAAGATGAAGATATTTAGTGCTGGTTTTTTCCCTCTAACTTCCTACCTTTAACAGACTGGGGATTTCCATCATAGTTGAGAGAGTTATAATCTCCCTGACATTTGTACTGCATGAACCTATACTGAAGGCTTTTCCAATTGAGTACTCAATTATCATTAGCACTGCTGAATGTCCCAAGGAGAGTTTTTATTTTATACAAATTAATGAATGATTTTCAGTTTTCAGACCAAAATATTTGTACATTAAATTCCATTTGAAATGCCAGATTTTCTTTTATTTTCAGTTTATCCTTCAATTTAAGCAATACTGTACTTAAATGCCTTATTTTTTTTAATTGGAAGTATTTTCTTAACATTGGTGTAATCTACTCAAATTTGTGATGCAAACCCTCAAATTAGTTATATGACTGGTGAATAATACCCTTCACTGGAAACGTGCTTGAAACAAGAAATCACGTCCACTCTGTTTCTTAAGTTCCAGCAAACTGTAATTAAAGCTTTGCTTTTCCTCACTAAAAAATTTTATTTGATACAATCTAGATCATTGAATTTTAAGATGTCACTGTCCTTGGAGGTACACTCAGATGTCTGAAGCCACACTTAAGTCTTTGCATAGCAGTACTCATAAATATGCTAGGATGTGTCTATTCCAGTTGCAAAACACTAAGTTTACCAAGAGTTGTAGTATGGCTCAGTGAATCCAGCCTAATTCAGGTTACACTTCCTATACAAGGGAGAGCTCACTGAGGAGGATGCTTTAATTTCTGTAACATTTTCTGCAAAAGTCCAAAGCAATCCAGCAGTGCTTTTCCTAAGTAGTTTAGTCTTATCAGCTGAAGAAAGTGTTCTGATATCATCCTCTGTAGGTTGATTACTTTCTCTACAGTTTCTCAGTCAGAGGAAAAAAGATATCATTAATAAATTGATATACACCAAATTTTGACATCACCATGATCAGGAGTTGGAATGAGGGAAGGAAGGGAAGATGGGTAGGAAAGGGTAGGGTTGGGGAGGGAGGGAGGGAGGAAGGCAGGAAGGCAGGAAGGCAGGAAGGCAGGCAGGCAGGAAGGAAGGAAGGAAGGAAGTTGTTCAAGAGGGAAATAATTCATTCTTAGTGAGCAGCTTAAGAACATGACATGATGTCAATTTGCCAGCCTTTGGGAAAAAGGAGAGAAGACAAAAGATGTTTTCATGCTCAAACTTGTGATATTGGCAAGAGTTATGCTCTGTCAGACATGTGAGAAGCTTCTCACAGAAGCCACTCGTGTTTCCCCCCTTAGCCGCCCCCAGTTACAAACCTGGCCATGCAAACCCAATAGAACTATTCAGGAAGAAAAATTAACAAAATCTCAGATGATCAAGGGAATTCCTCCATTATAGGAAAATTGAGACTGGACTTTTTTTCCCTAAAATTGGTATGTTCTCATTCACAGCGAAATTATTTTTTGACCAGTCCTATTGTCTTTGTTTTGCATAGTCAGATTAGTTCATCAAAATGGATCTTTGTATCCCAACAAATCCCAAAAAGGGATAGAGAATCTGAGCCAATCTGGAATTTTTGAAGATTACCTCAGAAATGAGGGCTCTTAATTGTTCTTTGGATCCCTGAATATCTTCTCATCCCTCCCCATCACAGATGGACAACTAACTGTGCTTCAGATGTTAAGCATCATAAAATAGTCTTGTAATACTATCTTCTGTACTTACCGAAGTGCAGTTACTGGAGACTGTCCATCAGTAGGACAGACAATCCCACTTTCATAGTCAGGTGTATTTGGCAAAGGTCAGTATCTGAGGAGGCTTACATAATGAAGCCCTTCAGGGGCACTGATCTAGAATAAATACTATCAAGTTCATTTGGAGGAAAAGTAAATGACATTGGTGTCCCCCTCAGACCAAAGCAAGCTGATTTATCTATCACGAAGTAGTTCCAAATGCTGATACAAACGTGAGCTTTGGAATGTGAAAATTTGGCTTTTTCTTTCCCTCAGATCTTTTTATGTGCTTCCACCAGTGTAGGAAGGCATAGTACTGTCTCTTAGAAAAAAGCACTTGAGCCATTTATCTGTATCTCACTGGTAGGTAAAAAGTCTAGCTCAACTCAAAAGTCTAACTGTGCCATTTCAGCAGACAAAAGCGAATTTCACCCACTGCAATTCCACTAGCCAATTTACCAACAGATGTTGTTTTACAAGGAGATCTATTAAATGAATTTGTCCTTCATTAATAGATACTATGTTATAAAGTTTCCCCCAATAGCTTTCCACAGCACACTTGCTCCCAATTTGGTTGAAGTCCAGTCTTCGCTATAAAGTGCAAAATACTTGGCTGCTAACTAAAAATATATACCAAGCAAGAAACACTTTTTAATTAATATAAAAGAAGTAGTTGTATTATTAACAGTGGTACTGGGAAAAAGTCAGTTTTATTTTTCCTCCTAAATTATTATTATATGTCTCCCACTGCTGGCATTTTCTTTGAAATAATCGTCCTTTTTCCAAAAGGTAATGGATACTTTTACCATCCATACTTTCCCTTTATGAGCATTTATAAGCCTCACTGCACATACTTTATCCAACAGGTAAGGTTCTACCTTATAAAAAAGCAATTTAGCTTTATGGATTTGGCAATACTGAACGCTTGGTTAAATGAAGGGTGCCTTATTTAAGAAATGGCATATCTGAAAAGGCCTGTTATCGCAGCTTTAAGTCAGTGTAAAAACACTATCCAGTACTGCTTTGATATGGACGGAAACCATTGCTTCTGGCATATTCTCACATTGGTGGGTGCTGGAAATCTTTCCCTATATGCTTCTGTTTAGCTGGAGAAAAGATGGTGTATATCTTGAGGACGATTTTTTTATTTAAAACTGTGTTCTTTTGTTTAGGGAAACATTTGTACAGAAATTTGATATATTCATTGCTCAAGTTTTTAAGATATATTGTTTTTCAAAATAAGGGACTTCAAAGGAAGTATTTCTAGAACAAGATTGAATCATAATGAAATTTTATGGTATTAAATGTTACACTTTCCATATTCCAATCTTAGCCAATTTAACATTCAGACATCCCAAAACTGTGTTTATTTGAAAGAAAAACAAGTCAGAAATAGCAGAAAATGGTAATTAAATACTAGGGTTTATAATGTTAATGAGATTAACATTTTATAACAACCTCAGGTTATTCTATATTATTTTTAAACTGGCAGAAAATAAAGCATGCAAATACTGGGGCATTTGAGGGTCACTTCGGGAGCTGTGCCTACGGTCATTTTTTATTAGCACATTAACTGACTGACTTTAAAAGATAATCTGTTAAACAGAATAAGAGTATTTTTGCACAATTTAAGCCTTAATAGGAGTCCTTTATTTGCATTCAGCACGCAGCAGCATCTTGTAAAACTCTTCAAATTTTTTTTTTTTTTTTTTTAGTTTTCTTTTTGGCAGGGGGTTAGTTAAAATTAATATAAGTTTATTTTATTTAGTGGTTTGGTTGGAGGTTTTTTTTCAGAATGGGGTGGTGGGGTTCTGGTGTGTTTGTTGCTTTCAGCTGGGATTTCTTTGTCTCTTAGTGATAATTTAATTCGAAAAGGAACAGATGATCTTAGTCCTCAAAGCAACAATCTCTCCCTACTTTTGAAAGGTTCCTGAAGATATCCAACTTTCAGCTTATTTGTCCTGGCGATCCCTTTGCAACAACAAAGTTGGGGCAGTTTCTTACAACTCTCTATTATAGCATTTTGTAAACAATTTAGTTGCCAGTCCTTTAGAGCTGTTGTCACCCATAATCCTCTCTTGTGTACCATTGACAGAGTGACCTTCATACTCACTGGCTCATCCATCATACAATGAACTTTTCACTCTACACCATGCTCATCCCTTCCGAGTAAGGAAAACCTTTGTCCGCATCCCACTTTGCCATTCACTGGAGATTCTGTACTTTTGCAAATGTGTATCATGAGAGATGAAAAAAGGAGGAAGTGGGGAAAAAATCACTAGTTCAGCACCTTTGAAAGTAAGTACAGATGGCTAGCTTTAAAGCACATCTATCATTCTCATTTGGAGCTCTTTATCCAATAGGCCGCCCCCACTTGTGCTGCCCCACTGGACAGAAGACACCTAGTGAATCAGTAACAGTGAAAAACTAATTGCCATTTGAGAAATGCACTTTCCCTGCATTGCAGGATGCTCTGAAATCCCTAAATTTAAGGATTCCAATGAAAGTAATTTGGTTTTTAAATCGTTAGCATACTCTTTAAATGAAACATATTAATAAATTAAGATTAATTGATACTTTCTACCTTTCGCAATTTGCGAAGTTTGCTTTCAAAATGGCTACACAAAATATTGTTGAGGGCAAGGGATTCATCCTGTTCACATATTCATGTACAAGGTCTTGAGTACTCCTGCACTAAAATATTTCTTGCTCCTCCAGAGAATAGGTTAAAACATTCAATTCTGGTGCCATTCTAATCTCAGGTTTTTAAAGTCACCTCTTCAGCTGCTTATATGGATATGTTCTATATGGATATAGAACCAGCAGAGAGTATCGATAACTATGTGGTGCCTCTGGAAAAGAAAAAAAGGAAATGTTTACCCTTAAGTTAGCACGTGACACAGTAGAATAGAATATGAAGTGGCTTATTTGATCCCTTTGACTTGCTACTGTTTTACCATTAGAGGTTTTTAAATTTTTTCCAGAGATTTTCAGAAAATGTTTTAAATAATATACATCTATTTGTTCTTTTAAATTATATATGAGACAATAAATCACAGAAAGACTCCAAGCTTAAAAAAGGGGGAGAGGGCTATTTAGCTGTATAGCTGATGCAAGAAACTAAGGACTGGCAATGGTACATCACTGACATTTTCAGATAATGAATGTAAGTAGATTTGGTTATGTTTAAAATTTTGTTTCATTTTCTTCATGAAGGTAGAGCTATACTGCAAACATTTCATATTTGCTATTATTTTTCACAGATATATGCAATCAAGTTTGCATTAAAAGTCCTGTTTACAGAACATTACGAATTAGGTATTTCCCAGGAATTTATCTGCCTTTATTAAAAAAAACCAAAAAGTACACCAAAAAATTCCACCAAACCAACCAAAGAAGACAAAAACCAAAAAAAAACAACACCCCAAACAAGACAACAAATCTTTTAGACTAATACCCATGACAGAAAATATAATTAGGTTATAAATGCCCTGTGAACATCTTTTTCTTTTTTGCCCATTTCAGCTGAGAGTCTTTCTACTTTGTATCCTAGAATTTTAGTGTCTTTATAAAGCCAGAATCATGGACTTGAACTCTCTCTCAGAGATGTTGACATAAGTCAAATTAACATAGCCTGAGTAATTTCCACCGAAGAAAGTGAGTAATTACAACACAAGAGCTAGAAGAATCTCACTCAAAATCATTCACTTGCCAGGGTTTGGTCAGGCCTTACACTCATTCACCAGTATTTTCTCCAGCCTTGCCTCCTAGGTGCTTAACCTGTGAAACTGCAAAACTTTATTTCCCAGTTGCATATATATCAGAAAGCTTTCTAATTTAAAAATTGTGGCTTTTAGTTATATCTAAATAGAGGAAAAATATAAGAGAGTAAAATATGTTTAATGTAAACCTTAAGTAGCAAGAGTAGTAAATAAGTTGAAGATTAATTTGGGCGTGCATGATCAAAAGCCAATTTTTTTTTTTTAAATTACACTCTTTCCTCTTCACGTTATTGTATATGGACTTTTTAAAATTATTTTGTGTGATACATGTTTGAGGCAAGCTTGTCTTCCCTCCTTCTATGGGTAAATTATATTCCTACTTTCTCTACAAGTTCATAGTAAACCATGCACAGATTTGAGAGCAAACTTCAATAGATTAAGGAAAATTACTTGTGGTAAGCACCTATAAAGTACAAATGCCTTTGAAATATCTCTTTAGACTGTATTTTTTTAGGCCTCACTTCCACTTCATTGGGATGAAACCTTTGCTGCCCAGAGAACAGAAGTGCCTCTTAGTTACAGTGGATGCCAATGCAGAAGATATTTCTCATTTCTACTGATTAGCAAAACAAGGAGCTGTCAAAGTAGACATGATCTGTTGGGCATTGGGTAAGAGAAAGCACACAATACCTGCAAGTGGAGTACACTTGCTTCTCTTCAGTACGACATCCACTTGCACTTGCCTGAATGTTTACTGGCCGAACATTTGGGACCCTCCTGCCCAGCTCAGAGACTGAATACACACAAGAAATCAATTTGCACCTCATCAATATAGCTGTGAGGTTAAAGGTTGGGATTCCCTTCCCAATATATTAATGCCACAACAAGAAATTACAGAAGCCTTCTATATCACTTAAAGACAAAAATCCTCTTTGCAATGTCAACAGCAGCATCAGCTACTGAGAATCTTAGCTTAACCATTGAAACTAATCTCTACATAACTAATAAAAGTCAGAGAGGACTTTATCATTGAATTTCCATTCACTTACACAACCAGCGTGCTGGGCAAATAATAGAGAAGAAACAATATACTGTGGCATTTCTGAAGGGAATGACTGCAACAGGAGACCAGCATGAAGGAAAACCTTTTGCAAGTAGAAAGCATGGTACCAAACAGGTTGAGTTAATACTGTTTTTGCTGTTTTTCTGCCTTGTCTCTCAATCTTAAGTCAGCTGAGCAGCAGCTTTCTTAGTGGGAAAAAACAGGAGGAGGTCAGGCGGAATGACCTCCCTATTTTGTCTCCCAGTGGCCTGCCTCCCATTTACTACACCTTTTGACATCCTTAAGTAGATATCTCTTTAAGTGTTCAGTCAGTAAAACAAACTGCAATGCAGGCACAGGAAAGGGGGGTGGGGAAAGAAGTGCACACTCTAGGGCTCAGATTGAATGTGAGGCACACACAACCTGTAAATGCTTCTTATATCTTCAGCCACTGATCAAAAATAGTCTATTATTTCATGTAGTCACAAAATACAAATTTACAGTTTACTAACCAACTACTACAGCTTTCAAACTGTGTCACTGAGAGTCACTTGGGAGAAATGCCATATTCTAAAATAAGCTCTGGAGTCACATCTCAGGGAAATCTCTATTCAAATTTGTTAATTCAGCAGCAGTATTTTGGATGTTAATCACTTGACTAATCAACTCAGAATGAGGAATGTTAGCGTGTACTGTACTTAATGAATCCATGCAATTCACATATGAGAAATCAATTCATTGAGTACTCGTGGTAGCACATATATGAGATGTGTTATATTGGAATCCATGGCTTGGAATATATTATTTCAAGAGTGTTGTGGAAAAGTTCCAGATGATCTGCAAAATTTTTAAGAGCTTTTTTAATTTGTAAATTACACATTTCTCATCTCTTGCTATTATCCATTAATTAAGCAGTTTAAATATTATGCTATGAAAAGAAATTCTTAAATAAGTATCAGATGCAACTCATGCACTTCAAATAATCAGAACCATAAATTTTAACACCCTGGATGTACCTGTTTTAATCTGTAATCCCTAAAAGAGAAACCTGAAAGATGTGCATAGCATTTAGGACTTCAATAATTGGTAGAGAACTTTACAAAATGGATTTAAAACATTCAAATATTACTATGAGCCCTGTTCAACATATAAAAACATCGCTGAATTTTTAGTTTCTCAGAATTCTTACTTATTTATTCTCTGACAGTCACAGAGTTAAACCTGACAAGGTGAAGCTGACCTAAAGTTCTCATGTTAATCAGTTAATTTCAACATCCATATGAACTGGAACCTCTAAATACACAAAATTTTTCATGAAAAAATAAGGTTTTTTGGAAGATCAGACTCATATAGCTGCAATTGGGTACATACCTTTCTTCAAGTATAATTTTTTTGAATGACATTTCCTTTAAAAAATTCGGAAAATGAAATTGTTTTCATAATCTTTTTGTGAATCTTTCTGCGCAGCTCTCCATGCAGTCAGTATGTTTTAAAGCAACTTCCCCAATAGAAAAACTACTTTTTTTCCCAGTACTTTGTTATTCAAATTTGTCATTTGTAATACAAATCAATTCCTACTCAAAAAAAACCAAACCAAAACAAAACAAAAAACTCTAGGTAAACAAATTATTAAGCTGATGTATATTGTTTATGTTAGTGAAACATGTTATTTTCTATTGCTACGCATAACAACTGGTTTGGGCAAGCCAAACTAGGTTCTAGTGCTGAATCAGATGAACGAAACAAGAAAATATTAAGAAATCAATTTTTGTCATTCAGGTGAGCAAATATGAATGAAATACAGAGACATCGAGTTTCAGATATGCTAATAACAAGAGAATTCAGAAAAACTAAACATCAGTGATACATTTAAAGAAGTAAGTAATTAATGTTAGCACATGGCACTGGCACATACTGGGAGAAGGCAACACAAAATGTATATTTGAAGGCTCTGTTCCTTTGAAATTAAATCTCTGGATAACAATAAATGGCACCAAAGATCTTACCTGGCTTTGGTCAAAACATTTTAACAAACTCTTTTTTTTCAGTTACTTCTTTGGCAAAGCTAAGCCTTTCTGCAAAGACACACATATTTATGAAGCTTTTGATGGAAGTATTCCAGAGGTTCGTGGCTTTGTGGTATACCTGGATGTTTTAAAACAATCTTCTTTAGGGAAAATACAGGAATTTTGTTTGCCCCATGGATCCAATCAGCTGCACCAGCGAAATGCCACTCACCCATTAAGCCCTTCCAAAAGGAAAGGTATTTAACTCAGAATAGACAGTGTGATGACATGGCTTCCAGTGTGGCATTTTTCAGCATCATACTTGCAGGCAGAAAAAGTCCAGGACAGCCCCTAATGATGCAAACATTTCTCTAGAAGCAAAAACATTACATTCTCATGGTTAGGCAGCCTGACAGCACACTGTCCATTGTTCAATCACCAGAAGATACTCTCTCTCAGATATATCAGTATCTCTGATACTTTAGAGCATGCTATAGGAAATATGATGAAAGGATATATTGTTTAGACACTGCAGATATAACCATCCCTGAAATATGTAAACTTCTTTTTTTTGGGAACCATCTTCCACTTTAGATGTATTAAAAGAACAGACTTAATTCATGTTCACTTTTCAAAATTTTGACGGTCAGCTGATCATAAAAATTTCCATCTTTTTGTCTACATTTGACAAATGAAATTTATTTGCATACTTAGACAAGTTTACAACACATTGTGAAAATGCTCTGCTTTTTTAATGAGTAATTATTTTTAAAGCAGTTTATAAAACGGAGATTCTACTAACATATTTTTCTCTTTAGTAGTTAACACATTTCTTAAACTGGCCTTCTGAACTTGATATTTTCTCTTCAAAATGTCCCATTAATTCCGATTAGGGAGCTACTAGTAAAGAAAATTGCATGTTAACTTTTATCAATCTGTATGAATAAATGTTAACCATTCTCAGTTAAAAGCTCTCCTTTTAGCTCCACTCAAGTGAAAACACACCTAAAGCAGCGCACACATTGGCAAATCATTCAGAAGATTAATGCACTTAGGCCTGTACAAAGAGTTAGAGATGTGTATTAGCATTATAGATTTTAATTTGAAATGATGTCAGTCTTTTCTCAGCTGCATTGTAGTGCAAGGACTGCCATCTGCTTATAATAATGAATCTGACAATCCACGTAAATGTGATTTGCTGCTTCTTTTGCCAACATAATGGCCTGGATATTGATCCTAATGGTGGAGCAGTTGCTGCCATTTCATTCAATAGACATGGGAGGAGAGGGTGAAAGAGAGAAATTTCCAGGATTTCTTCTGGAATGATGGTTAAGAACAGAGCTGTGGAGTTTTTGCTATGAGAGGGGATGAGGATATCCTTATTCTCTTTTATTTTTTCCCCCTGGAACAAACCCTAGACCTTACAACTCCAAAAAGGAAACAAGCAAAAGTGAAACTGGCATCTGTAAGGAAAAAGAGCTCAGAAAAAGAAGAAGATAAAATAAAGTCTCCCTGTACAGATGTTCATTTTTCCTCCTGTTTCTAATGACAATCAAGATGGCATTTGGGGGAGGAGGAAAGAGTGCTATAACATTTTACGTTGTAAGGCAAGTTTGGAGCCAGGCAGTGACTCTTCTCTGTGCTGTGAGAATGAGATATCTGAGGGGCAGCTTTCTGCCTCTCTCTCTAATTTCTTCATGAGCACTTGCACCCTTGAAGAAAGGCATTGGATGGCAAAAGCTAAGTGTCACTCATAAATCACAGACCTCAGAGGAAACTTCTCTCCAGCTAACAGTAGATGCAGAGATTTCATGCCTGCTATTTTCATCACCTCAGTGCAGAATTGCAGGTGTCCCTCAGGATGGCTTTCCTCCAGGAAATGGAACCTGGTTTCCCAGGGAGTGCTCAGACTTGGAGCTGTCTAGAAGAGAGGCGAGGGGCTATTTCCCTAAGCTACAACCATTACTATGTCTAAGTTGATTCCAACTCCACTGTTTGTGCTGGGCCCAACAGTATTACAGTACCTTTATAAGAGGGTGCATGGCGTTTCCATGACAGCCAGGAGAGGTAGGGATGGAAAATGCCATTTGAGATAGCCCAGAAGTGTTTGATTGATACAAGACGTAAGGTCAGAAGCTTTAAGTATCAAACTCCAGTAACGCTCAGTCCTATCTTCTTTTAAAAGGGAAGTTTACAAGTAGTGGCATGTCAATTTTTAATAGATTTTAACCAAAGGAGATAAAATATAAAGATACTGTTAATTTTACCTCAAGCAGTTCCTGGACAAGTCAGTGTGACTTCAGTGACTGAAATACTAATCTCCGTGGCAATTTACAGTGGTTGCTCACACCTACACGCAAATTTTACACCATAACAAAGGGTGATATATGAAGCAGCTTATACATAACTCCATTTCAGAACTGTTCCTTTACTTCCAACAGCTTTAACTACTGATTTTTCAGCTTTCATTTCTAACCTTGAAGATTGGTACATTCATAAATGGAACAGGCACTGCTCATTTCAAGATATCCTCAGCAATCCATCATCTTCATGTCATTTGATCTCCAAGGACTACGGTTTTCAAAAAGTGTTCTCAAAGTGTAAAACCACCTACAAGTAAGAGCTGCAGTGTGCATGTAAAATTTTTGTAATATTCTGTCAGGACTAACCACAGAGCCTCCTGATTTAATATAGAACATCCTAGAATATCTTGCATTTTCTGCCTTACCTGAAAGAAATTTATTTCCCACAGAGCAGTGCAGCACTGAGTAAAAGACAGTAAGAAGACAACCTACACAAAATGGTAAATGGGAAAGAAATGTAAGAAAAAGAAAGAATTAATTCCAAAGTTCTTTCCAACAAGCTTATATAAGCATAAAATTTTCCAAAACAGCACGATACTTACTCTCCAATCTTTTTTCTGATGATTGGTGATAATAAAAACCACCAGTGCTTCTCAGCTGACAGTCAGAAAAACCCACCTGTCCTGAGGAAAGTAGGCAAACAGAATTTGGCATAACCATAGAGAGACGTTATTCTCATCTGAGTATGAAATGAAAGTGACTTATTCCTAATGACCTGTGTGACTGACATAAAACATCTCCAACAGGAAAACATCTTTCATCTCGGAATGAGAAAACTGTTCTCTCGTCTTCACTCCTATTATTCTCATCCAGTGTTTCTGCTCAGGTAGCAGCAGACAAGCAGCTTTAACACAGGCCCTTCATATAGTGAACCTTCATCTTTGCAGCAAAGATCTGCTTTCCCACAGGTGTTCCCCAGTTTGCTCTTCCTAGAGCTGCATTTCCAGTAGTTTTCTTCTTCTGAGAGGAAAGGTCAGGTTAAAAAAAAAAAAAAAAAAGTTAAAATTGATATTACTCCAGAATTTCCCTGTGTGGAAATCATTAGGAAAAACCTGTTTGCAATCAGAGTGGATGCCTTTAGAGGATGGGGATTGGATCCGGATGCCTTCTATCTTCTTTGGTTAGTACCCATTAGCCATATTTCACTACTGTTTAAGCTACTATCAGCTAACCACATGTACATCTTTTATTTTGATTCAACCTTCTGAACTCTCCTGTTATAAGAGGAACAACCATTTTAGTTAGGTACAAACTAGGAGGAAGAGTACTAGTGTTCCAGTCCCAGTTTCTGAGGCTGTTGGTGTGTATGCTGCAGAATCTCAGGACTAGCTTGTTTGTATCTCAGTAAGCTTTTCCAGTAGGCACGTCTTCCTGACAAAGAACATTAAAACTGAAATAAATATCTTTAAATCTGATGAAATAAATATATTATTTTGAACACCTCTATAATTTCTTTTACATTACAGCAATATTTGTGTATTCATACTCATGTATATGAAAAAAACCCCTCAATATACATAATCAAAGCATATAGCAGATGTTCATATATAGCTTGGGCATATGCCTCAAACTAGATCAACCAGCTCCAGGAAAGAGTACTGGGAAAGCTTATTGCATGGTGAAAATACAAAAGACTTCTTCACATGTTGCCAAGTCTTCATTTCCCTTCAAAAGGAAATTACTGTTAGACAGAAAAAAAATGTTCAGCTGGGATTGGAACAAATGCATCTTCAAAAATACAAGTGAAGTGCAACTCTTGATATGAAGGTACCCTACCAAATCTCTCCCAGATATCAAGTGAATGTAGAATCACAGCAGCACATTGTCCACCCTGAGGTAATGCCCAGAAACATCCACATTTTATAGAGTCACAGAAAATTTTGGGTAGGAAAGGACCTTAAATATCATCTAGTTCTAACTCCTCTGCCACAAGGAACCTTCCACAGATGTGGTTACTCAAAACCCTGTCAAGCCTGGCCTTGAACATTTCCAGGGATGGGGCATCCAGAGCTTCTCTGGGCCACCTGTTCAAGTGTCTCACTACCCTTGCACTAGAGAATTTATTTCTTATCTCTAATATAAACCTTCTCTCAGTTTAAAGCCATTGTCCCTTGTCTTATCTCCTACATGCTTTTGTAAAAAGTCCCTCTCCAGCTTTCTTGTAGGCTCTCTTCTGGTACTGGAAGGCAGCTTTAAGGTCTCCCTGGAACCTTCTCTTGTCCAGGCTGAACAATCCCATCTCTCTCAGCCTGTCCTCATTGGAGCAGTGCTCCAGCCCCTGGAACATCTTTGTGTCCCTCCTCTAGACTCAAACTTACTGTTTTGGGCATCATTAGCATCATGTCCTTTTGAATATTTTTTTTCTGAGAAGTGGAAGAATACCAAGACACCTAGAATACTATCCTGCAAATTAAAACAGAAACACAGATTTTCTACCTTATGTGGAGCAGAAGGGAGTCTGGACCTGTGTCAGGTCTGAACTCTGCCAGCAAACCCCTAAGGGGCCAAAATGGAACAGACTTCATTTGTCTGACAAGAAAGGACTTCATTTTGGAGAGACTTTTCAAGGCTTCTGTCCAGGAGAGTTATGGAAAAAAAATGGTACAATGTTCAATTGTACTTGTCATTTTTTTGTGATACATCAGTAAATGTGGGGTATATCATTATACTTCAGCACATCTCATTCAAACCTTGCCTCTCTTCTTCAATTTAACAATACCTCCTTTTTAGTAATCACAGTTAAAAACACTGAGTGGGAAGAGCTCATTTTTGAGTTTACAGATATAAGCAGCCAAGAAGGTCTTTGTGGAGGGGAAAAAAAAGAAAAAAAAAAGTGTTTGTTGATGTTTCTTAATCAGCAGAAAAGGAGCAGCTGTCAGCCTGCCGGAATTCAGAATTTAGATGAGCTGTGAGGCCACACTTCTGCTACCCCGCATCTGGTTTGGAAACAAAGAACAACCTGTCTTTGGTTGCTCTCATCTTGTAAGTACAACTACCGAATAGGTAATTAACACTCCATGATAAGGGCTTAGTTTTGCATATCTTCATTTCTACTGACTCTTCCACAATGCAAGTCTTCTTCCCACTTTCATTTAAAACAAAGGCTATGCAGAGGAAAGGAAACCTGAATCTTTTCTGATGCTGAGGGGAAGTGAGGTAAATTTACTTTTTCAGTTCACTTCCTGGAGAGCACACCCTGGTATATAATACTTTAAATGTATTTTTTAATCTTATCCTTAAAAGAGGAAGAGTACTTCTTCCTTTCCTCTCTAAAATGTTTAGAGATTGACTGTTTGTGAAGCACATGGCAACTAAGGGCAGTATTTTTAAGGTATCATAGAAACACAGAATGGCCTGGGTTGGAAAGGACCTTAAAATCATCTAGTTCCAACACTCCTGTTGTGGACAGGGACACCTTTCACCTAGACTAAGTTGCTCAGAGCTCCATCCAACCTCTCCTTAAACACTTGCACAGATGGGGCAGCCACAGATTCTCTGGGCAACTGGTTCCAGTGCCTCATCATCACAGTAAAACTTTTTTCTTAATATCTAAAATCTAAATCTACTCTCTTTCAATTTGAAGCCATTAACCCTTCTGCTGTCACATGCTGGTGCTATATGAGCGGTATTGTTTCAATATTAGTATTATTTGTATGTTAGTATAAAGCAATATTATTTGATGATGTATATAATATGAGTTCATTTGTTGTGTCTATAAAGATGAGCAGAGATTCACTTCCACAGGGGAATGAGATTTCTCTTACTCTTTGGTCATTTACAACAAATTCTAGGCAGAAGTCATTCAGAACTGCTGGGTACAGGCCCTGTGGTGAATACTGGGCTTAGTGGGCAGCAGAGGGGTAGAGGTAACAGATTTTGCCCTCTGTAGCTTGATTACACATGGTCAAAACAACTTGAACTTCTACAATTTCAGCCCATGAACTCATCATGAGCCATGGATTTTTGAAAGCTAATGAAATCCGAAGTTGCAGCAAGACAGACATATGAAGGCAACACTGTCAATAAGATAAAGAAAAAAAAAATCATAAACCTGTGATTGTTCTGTATTTTTTTCCTCTGTAATTTTACGAATTGAACCCAATTACATAGATATCTTACAGTCTTGTAAATTGCTTTTTAACTCCTAGTAAGCAGTTTTTTTTTTTTAACATACTTTCTCATAAAAACGCTTAGAAGTAGGAAAAAAAATCCTGGTGAGACGGTTTAACCAAAGTTTGGATCTTTGTTTTATTTCAGTTTCAGTATTTCACAGTCCTTTTCTGCTTAACTGTCAAGTGAAAGATAAGGCTGTCATACTGTCTGAATAACAAAAGAAATACAATTTTCCTACACTAAAGTGTACTGGCATTGTGCCACTGTTAAAATTAAATTTGTCCAATACCAGTTAGCTGCAGCAAACATTTTTATGGCAATAGTTGGCAAAGAGAAGACATCTTTCTGGGGTTTTGTGTTGCTCCATTTCTCTGAAACAATGGGAAGAATTGACGTTGTCTATTCAGTGTAGAAGATAGGCTGTGAAGTAAAGCAAGACAAATGTGATGTCCTGACTGATTATTTCCTTAGATACTAAATCAATGAGCTTATTATCACAGCAATTACATTACTAATGTAAACAGATGTTACGTGTAGAAAACTGGTTAACAATAAGGTAGGCAGAGTGCAGGGTTTCTTTCTGTTACACAAAAAACATATTTGGAGTGTGTTATACTACAAATAACATTCGATATTCAGTTCATACGTATCAGTCCACGGAATATATGCTCTGTCACGTGGTTTTACATGTAAGAGAGATGTACTGTAAAAATGTACATTATTAAAGTTTTACTTGTGTAGTCTTTATTGCCAACATTAATGTTCTTACCTATATCAACCATTAATAAAATTCAGGGATTCTGAAATAAAAAAGAAGCACTAAAATTCTGCTCAGAAATTAACTCTGCCAATTTTCTTGATGCAACTTGTTATTTAGTTTATAATGAAATCAAAGGGGAGAAAAAAGCAATATCCTGTACAATGGCTAAAATTAGTTTCATATAATTCAACTTGAATTTCCTATCCATTCTTCTATTTTATAAATAGCTATCTCTGAATTTCTAAAGCCTCCTCAGTTCTGGTAATTGTATACTAGATATATCTAGTAAGCATAAAATAAATCAGTATAAATACAACAGCATTTATAAAGATATGTCTTTTTAGCAGAAGGCAGTTCCTACCTATGAAACAATTCAATCAGCTCTTTCTGAATACAGGTGGGTATTCAGGATATGCATTGCATTAATCCAAAACAGTGATGGGGAATCAAAGTACATTGGTATGAGACTTCTGTAAGAAAGGACCATTAACCAGTAGTTGACCTAGTAGCAGGACACTGCTGCGTTATACTGTGGTCTTTTGAGTCTAAGGAGTGGAAGGAATCTAACAAGTACTAATAAAGAACATATGGAGCTGGTCCAGATAGAACAGAGATCACATCAGAAAACAACTTGTCAGAAAACACTGCTTCACCAAGTGCAAAACTTTAAATGGGAATGCTGATCACAGAGCTCTCACCACAGAGACTTTTGACTCCACTGAATGCAGACAGTGAAAAACTTCAGAATTTTTTTCCCCCAAATTGGATTGAAAACAAATGGCAGATAACAAAGCCTGCAATTTCTCTTTTCATCACTTTTATTATGTATATATATATAAATAACAGTGAAAGAAGGAGTCATATTTCTCCCTACTTTACTATTTCATGA
Organism: Struthidea cinerea; assembly: GCA_013397865.1. Lineage (NCBI taxonomy): Eukaryota > Metazoa > Chordata > Aves > Passeriformes > Corcoracidae > Struthidea > Struthidea cinerea. The sequence goes on along the minus strand of VZTI01001040.1, from coordinate 522,213 downwards.
AAAAATTGACATGTAAAGGTTCCTGCTCATCATCGCAGTTTAATAACTCCAGTTATTTTCTAAGGCCTTTTTGAAGCAGTAAGATCTTTTTCTGAATCATTTAGGAAGGCTCTTTAGGCAAATCGTGTTCAATATTTTCTATAAAAAGCTGAGTTCTAATCAAAAATAATAAAAAAAAGCAATATTTCCTCAAAGGTTAAGTGAACTACTACTTTGAACACCAAGAATGACCGAAAAGTTCCTGAGCTACAGCCACAGGACACGTATCTCTCTGAGCATTGCAAGAGTTTCTTTTCATGAGATCTTGCAATGTCCTAACACATTTGGAAGTCGATTGCTTAAGATATTTTCATTCTACNGTAGACATATATACATATATATACGTGTGTGTGTGTATGTATAGATATGTATATGTATGTATACATATATATATATATATATATATATATATGTATAGATACATGTTCATGTGCACCAACAACGTCAAAGTGCATTTCTTCTGGTCTGGCACCTGATTCTGTATCGCTGGAGAGAGAATTACTGTCATTACTGCACCATTGAGGAGAGTGGATGCAGGACAAACCTCAGCAACAGCACACTCACGCATCCATTCACAGGCAGCATGAGATTTTTAGTCCTGTCAACTGCCAATATAATTTTTCCCTGGAAGCCAGTCAGAATCATTTTTCTTTCGTGAAGACTGATTTCCATGATAGATATCAGTCACAGCTGTTTATAGTCATATGTATATTTTGTGCTAACTGTTATCATCTGGAATTTTTCATTCAAAAATAAACCATTTCTGTTAAAGTATAAAAAAATCTCTTGGTTAAAAAAAAAGACAGAGATCAAGTGAAAGATGTTGATAAATTGCAGTCTTTTTATGGAATATCTAATACAGAATAAAATACCCTTAAATTGACAAATAAGGAAAATTACAAATGTACTTATTTTTAGTAATAAAAAAACCCAACAACTCAGTACATCTTTGAAAATGTCATGAAAGTTTCAGGTAAAAGACTGCATCAAAGGTTACTCAGAGACCACTCCCAATTAAAGAGAAAATAATTTTCAGAAGTTCAAAATTCACTAAGAATTCTCTATGCAATAAATAAATCTACAATATAATTTTCATTTATTACATGTGGCAGATATAGTGCAGTTATATCTCTTTTAATATCTGTTAGCTTTAGGACATAGCATTAGTTTCTGTCTTCAGAGAATTTCTCTCCCTCCTGCAAAATTTAATTCTGCTGCTTTTGAAATAGCAGAAAAAAACAGCTCCTTTTTAAAGATAATTTTTGATGAAAATAATATGTCTTTGTTTAAAACAACAAACTAGGCATATCATTAGTGACAATGCCCGTTCTTTGTGACTGAATACCTCCTTGGCTTTCCATATACTGGTTTCTACTGCTGAGTTTCACTGCTCATCCAAAACACATACGAATGAGTCTTCACTTCCCCAGTTTTCTCAGAAAATAATTATAAATTTGGCTCAGATAACTAGGGAAATATTGTTGCAATAATTCAACAACTTTTTTTAAAATTAAGTGTAATTTGATGTGAAAATCTCGTGGGAGGGGTGTTAAACATGCTTTCTCTTTTCTAGAATTTTTGAAGTCTTGAGAAAAACATTCTAGATATGAGTTTGTCATTCAAGGTAAAGAACCATTGTTTTCAAAAAGAAATGTTTATAGTCACCGGTAGTAGTTATTCCTGTTTTCCACATGCATATTTCAGAATCCATTAATTTCTGATACTATTATATATGTTGCTATATGCTGCAACTTCATAACTTCATTTTTATTGCAAGAGACATAAATTGTTCTGTGAGAACAAACTGAGACCAAATAGTTCTGCCATATTCAGCACTTTTGGCATCTCTGTTTCTGTGTTTTCTTAACATATATTCACTTTACTAATTGTATGCATTAGAATCTTTACGCCAAAAATATTAACATTTTAAAAATGCTTTTGAAAATCCATCATTTTTATGCCTCTCAAGAAAATATATGACATTTTGCAGATGAAGCTGAATGAAATTTTTAAAGAAATGGCAGTATGTATTTATTACTTCTATCAGTGGTTAATAAATAAGATAAAGGTTTTTAGTTTTGTGGTTTTAATTTCTTTTAAAATCATGTTTTATTACATTGGACATAATAAATCGAATTGTTTGCTATCTCATCCACTGTCCTAGCAGTTCTATTGATCGGTGATGAATGAGTCCCCAAATTGCCTACTGTGTGCTCTATGCATGCTCACTGCACTGCTTGTTTTAGCTACGCTCATTGTGAGACACAAAAACAACCCAAAAGTAAAAACAGCAGAGCTGCAGGTGTGGGAAAACTAAGCAGCTTTGCCGAGGACGGTCGAGATTTGGATAGGCTGAACAGCTCTACAATACTCTAGAGACTGACTTAAGGTGTGAGACATCTGCCTTTCATTTTCTTACCATATCTTAACTCAGACAATTGCAAATCAAAAACGAGAGGTATTTTAGAAGTTGGATCACATACTGAGGAACAAAAGGAAATTTTAAGTTGACTCAGGCAACAATGATAAACATATAGAAAGGAGATATTCTCTCCTCTCTTTTTATTGTACATATGCTCCTCAACAAAGTCTTTATAAAAATAAGTAGAAGTCCATTTCCTCATGACTGGTTTTCTACTTTGTTCTTTCACACTCTTCCAAAGGCTCATCACCACTCACGACATCCAAACCCCGGTGCAGCACTGGATACTCTTTGTGCTCAGAGAAGACACACTGCAAAGCTGAGCAGTGTTTAAATCACTTTTGCTTATTGTTGTGCATAACATAATAACAGGTAATTGCCAGAGAAGCCAATTTTGAAGCATGGCTTCAAGAGAGCTAACACAGGTTTCACTTTGCCCGAAAGATAAATTCCATTCCAACTTTCTAAAAGGACAGTATCTAGAAAATAAAACTGATTAAATAATATCATCTCTTTTTCTGTGATCAGCAAAAATGGGCTTCTCCATTATGCTCACAGGTGGGGAAAACAACAGTTGTTTCCATCAATACATACACAGGCAGCAAAAGAAGGAAAAAAGGTAGTGTAGTGTCTCTTTTCTAGGATATTTTTCTTACAGTTGGAAAAGACACATATTCAAAGCCAAAAGCCAAAAGCTCCAACACAAGATTTAGAATGGAACTGCAGGAAGCTTTGTTTAAATACGTGGAATCTAAAATAAAAATTAAAAATAAAAATATAGAAAACCCATCTCTTTTTTTTTTCCCTGAAGGGCTGAATTTTTAAAAAAAGCAGCAGCAGCAGCTCATCACTTCTGGAAATTTGGCTACTAATAGATTCTTAATACAGATTTAGAAACTAGATTCTGTCTTTCACCAGTCTTTTGCCTTGCCACTGTTATTTGTCTCTTTAGAATCTCAAGCAACTGGGTTTAAACTTGCAGTTGCTTTAAGGTAGAACTTCTACACAGTATTCCTCTCACTCCAGTGTATTTTGGACATGGAAATGATCCATGCACTTTTGCACAGTACATGACTATAGAGAAAAGTAGAAAATGCTACAGACAACTTGAAGCACTTGAAAGGAAAAATACAAAAATATAACTATGAGAAAACTCATTAAAATCACTTAGAAGTTTGGAATACCAATGGCAATAATGAAGCATGGAGGGACTAAAATCATGTGATAGGGATCAAAGTTTTGAATTACTTACAATTCATCACTATCAGAATTTTCAGACTGTTGTACATTTGTTTAAATATTTTCTCAAGGATCTCACCATTCCAGGCACTCAGCCAGTATAAAACACATATAAGTTTGTTATAAAATAAGCATAATTAACATTAAATTCTCTTGCATCATAGAGCAGCATAATATTTGCTGGCAAAAACAAAGAAAAATTTAGAAAAATATATTCAGTTTTTATTTATATGCATTTTCATTTATAAAAGTTTAAAAAACACTACAGTGTTTAGAAACTACATTCAATTATCCACGTGTTGTACAATTTCATTTTCATGTCCAAGCCTAGATTACCAGCAGAGCCACTGTGCACTTCCTACAACAACCAAAAGATGTTCACACTCAACCCAGTGGCCCTCTGATGACGATTAGTCCTAAAGACAGGAGTGACAGTGAGGATTTTTTTCCCAGGTTGGCCAATATTATAATCCTTGCTTTGCACAACTTGCTTTGTGTCACTGATTTGCCAAGGTGAAATAGTTTTTTTCTTCAAAACATAGGTTTGATTTTCTACAGATCAGGTATTTTGGACAACTGCTTTCTGAAGGAGACATTGAATCAGAACTGGCTAAAATTCTTAGAGTTTTATGTTATTGAAAAAGTAACTCCACTATGTAACCTTTAACAGCTAAGTTTAACCATGCACAGATGCAGCTGGTACTAAAACAAGGAGCAGAATTCATTCCAGATAGTCATTATGCTAGATCTTTGAAGGCTACGGAGGAAATGAGTGTAGAGCTTCTAATAAAGCATTTACAAGCCAATTATGAATTTGTGTGCATTTATAAAATAGAAAGACTGGCTACTAAACTAAGACACTCAAAAGAGCTAAGCAGTATTATGCATACATAAAAATAACATGAAATTCCAGCTTTTACCACAGTATTATACATTAGTGTTTTATATTTGACATGGTAAAATTGTACATGAAAAATTATATTCTGCTGTGTTTACCAGGAAGGATTGGTTTTGCCACTCAGGGATGCATTATTTATTTATTGATCAGGAGAAGAGCTACCTGAAACTGTGACTTTCTCTAATTATCTATCTTTGCTACCGTTGAGTAGGCACGGGACAAATGATACTGCCCCCTTTGAAATCAGCACATAGGCTAATTTACTAATAATTCTAACAGATCTGGGGAAATAATCTTAAATTAACTTCTCTGTTGAATACTCAGAGCACTCTGCAGAGGTTTAACTGAAGCCTGAAGCAACGAGCGCCAGTCGCAGTGTCACGTGCCTTCTGCATACTCATTTCCGTCCCAGACTGTTGAAACACAGAATATTAAGGTCAACAAAAAAAAAGTCATTACCAAAATGGTTTTAGATTTGTATGGCCTTTGTCTACAGTCAGAAACAGCGAACTGCTGCACAAGTAACAGCAACATCAGTAAGCAGCTGTGCCTTGTACTGGCTGCTCGTATCTGTGACCAGCCCGATACCCATGAATTAGCTTTACTCTTCGAGATATACACAGTGTGATTCACGTTCACACTTTTTTTGAAAGGGATGGAACAAAACTCAGGTCCTAACCAGAGACACAGTTTTTCTAACTTTACCAACCTGGCAAAAAACTTGTTCTGTGTTAATCTTGTATCTAAAGACTCAAGGAACAAATGTATATAAGGATTTAATTTTTTCCACATTATGTTCTTCAAGTAAGCTTAAATAAGAAAAAATATCCCACATTTCAATTACTAAAAAACACACAAGGATGGAGCAACCTGTTTTATAACATTTTATATGTTTTATAAACAACACAAAAGTATTAAACTATTTCCTTGGCATTAATACCCTTTATTGTCTTGATTCTCTCTCGTCTCTTTTTTAAAGCTAAAATCAAAATGTTTTGTTGTGTTGATCTTATTTTCATTGTAATTTACATTCAAGCTGATTTTGAAAGCTGTTTTAAAGTTCTAACTTAAGTGAAAAAGCAGCTACTACACAATAAAATCCTTGGGAAGAAATGTGATTTATGCAGATGAGTTTGTTAACAAAATTTACACATAAATGAGAACATTTTTTTCCATTCCGGTTGCTATTACAAAGAAACACTGGGAAGTAAATTATCTGTAGAAGAGTACAAGATAAAAAATGTATTAAAAGCTGTAAGAACGAAATTGAAATGTCAAACATAGTTACTTATAAAAAACAGGTGATGGACTCCTTGTAAGCTACCTATTAAAAAGAGTAATCAAAGTGAACTAAAATGACTTTAGTTCTCCCACTAAACTTGTGGCTCAAATCCTCCACAGCTTTATTGCCTGTTTGCAGAGTTTCATTCACTCCTAGGCAGTGCAGGCTTTCTGAAAGTTAAGGCTATATATGATAAGACTCTTTATTACTCTCATACCTAACATTTGAATTCTGCTACAGGATTCCACAAAATCCTAATAAATGCTTCTTGGTGCTAAGATTTTATGCATACCATAACCAAGATGCTCTGCAGCCTGTAGAAGAGGGAGATGTGGTACAAATACAGGTTTTCAAGCTGTAAAAAGGCTTTGAAGCCAAAACTGAGACAAGGTCATTGTGGCTCACAATGTGACACAAGGCCGCTCCTGGCTGCAGGGCACGTTTTCCTCAGGACCGCCCCCTCAAACCCCCATCCCATTTCCATCCCCCAGTCCCACCACCCCTGGTCACCTTCTGGTGGGGTGGTGACGCCTCCTGCCCGGGACCTGGGGTCCTGGGACAATGGGGCCAGGAGCACAAAGCATAACGCTGTGACCAAAGTCTGCTCGCTGGCAGGCCTTTTCAAGCCGATGGGAAGTAGGGCCACTTGAGCTGGACATGGCTGGCTTGTCAGTTCCTGACAACAAACTGTGTTTGGTACGCAGGGCATTCATGGGCAGTGTCATGCTTTTGTCCAGAGCCATGCTGACTTTCCCCAGGTCGGTTTCTGCCTTTTGCGGACAGGCAACGGTGTTGAGAAATCCACCCAAGCAGAAAGGGCCCCCCTGGCTGGTGATTTCTCACATTTAATTACTTGATTTTCCTTTCCTGCAGTCAGGAAGAAAATGGAATTACATCACGCCCCATGTAGCCTTGGAAAAGGACCAATTGTTTCTAATAGAGCCGCTGGCGACAGGCACAATACATGTGCTCCTTGTTTCACGTCGGGTATTAGATCGTCCAAACAAGTCTGAGTACTCCTGCTCTGAGGATCCTCAATAGGGAACAAAGGGGACCAGGCTTCTCCTGTGTCACTTCCAGCACCCCACAAAAAGAAAATCTTTATTTAGGCACACTTCACCCTTTTTCACACTTTCCAAGCATCTTCTGAGACTCAGAAATCGGTTTGGAGAGCAATGGTTTACTACATGGAATTAGTGAGCTGATGTTTTATTCTACTCATCAATAATTGGCTAAATAAATGCCTCTACTACTTCACATAACTGCAGACACGTCTGGTTGTAAATTTACAGTCACCAAGGAGTATGTGATGGGCTTATGACACTTGGCCCTGGGACTGTGCAGCAATGACAGTTTATTAAATTGGGTACATTTCCCACAGGCACACAGATTATGTTACAGATTTTACGCAGATGCTTCACTACAGTTTATGTTTAAAAAAACCCAACCAACCAACCAAACAGAAAAACGCCAAGAATTACCATATTTAATCAGTCATGTGGTGCATCGTTGTCACTACTGGGTCTCTAAAGGCAGTGTATGGAGGATGAGTAGGGACAAGCATGGGTGATACCTCATACAGTAATACCTCTCCAGAATACAGCATACATGTCAAAAAAGTAGTACTTCCCTGGAATACCCTCTCCCTTTGCAGTGATTTGTCGCTTAATAACTTTGTGAATCAGAGTATTTAAGAGCATTGGATGGACTCCTGTCCTACCGATCTCGGCATTACTGACACGCTCAAGCCTTGCATAAAATATCTAAAAACACTTTCCCCAATCACTTCTCAATCAGGCAAGACGCATGCCTGAGAATTACCTGGGTATACCTTTCTTCCCAGCACATGTTCACTTGCATGCCTGTCAAAATTGATGTTCATTGCCTGTGCTTCTAAACAGGTATTCAAGATCTGAGAAGTTATTTCTTCCAGGTGCTAAAAAATATGCATAGTTCTAAAACAATGTTTTCCTTTGCAACTGTTTCAAACTAATCTACCTATGGGAAAAAATGCAGGCAAAACCTGTTTCTGTTAAATGCTAGAGATGGGAGTCACTATTATAAGTACCCATGTTAAAATATTTCTCCTATCAATATCAGTCTCCGTGTGTGCATTGCAGAGATGAGGGCTGTTCTTTTATTGTATATGTGGACAGTATGTGACCACAGAGATACCCTACTTCAAAAAGCAGGATTAGAATGCAATCATGATCAACATGGAGGGACATTTGTAGCAAGCAGACTTCAGCAGGGAGCATCATCAGAATAGGATGTAAGGAAGAGTAAGTGGTATCAGATGATGCTGTACCTAAAATAAAAATTACTGGACCAGCATTACTTCCCAGATGAGTCTGTAGATGAGTATATCAGACAACTTCTTATTACTGCTAATGACATTAAGGCAGAAATGCTGTATTATCCCTGTTATTTATCCCAAACAACGGGCCTCTAGGACTGACAATGTCTACATAGATACACTTGTTCCTGTGCCAAGAGAGGCAGAAATCTCCAAGCTTTCACTGAGAACTTCTGGATTCAATATTAATGAACAACGCAATATGAGTCCATATGGCTGGTGAGGCCTGAGATGGAATTCATAGGACATCAGTCAGTGTACTGCAGGAGTCAGGTCTTATTTATTTTTTAAAACAGAGTTTGTTTTAATGGTATATTAAGCCACTGATGTCAATAATGAAAGAGAAGCGACAGATGTGCCTGGGCAGATCAACTAAGCTTTTTTAATGTTTTTAAATTATTTGTTCTGTTGTAGACCTACATTACCTAACAAAAGAAAAATAGATTTGACTGGTATACATTCTAATTAGTTATACTAAATTTAGTCAAAAGTAGGAGTTTCTCTTTCATGCATGTCTTTTGATATGTTTTTTAATGTGTTCATTCTGAACTGGAATAAAACAATATATTTTGATGTTTCCAAACCAGTGGCTGCTTTTGTCAAAACAATAAAATATCAAATTTACAAAATAATAATTCTCTAGAAGAACAGAAAGCAGAAAAAAAGCACATTAAAAGAAATTTTACAGGAATTCATGACAAAGTAGGCTTAACACATACATAAAATGCATTTGCCAAAAGCAGATGTTTTGTCTGAAAAAAGAAATTAAAAAGGAAAAGAAGAAATTTATTTTCTGGTAGCTTGTCAGTCAGGGAAAGAAATCCCAACATGTAAAATATATAGGGTTGAACAGAGAAGAAAGAAATCACTACACTTTAATTGGGCCTCCACTCCTGGCTTCCCAAAATGCAGTGGGTTTGAGATGAATCCACCAAAAATATATACAAACCAAAGCAGAGTGGTAGATTAATGGAGCTGGATGACTGCACAGCCACTCTTGGCAGCTGAGGCCAAGACTGTAGACATGTTGGAAAACTGCACCATGGCCGTGCTCTGTCTAAAATTAGGACACAGATAAGGAAGCCGGGTGAATATAACATACAAGTCTAACTCACGTGTTTAACAGTGTTAGTGGGCAACGATTATCCCAGTGCAAGTTAACGTTCAGTGGTGCCTGTAGAGGCTCGGTAACCCATAAAGTTTCTGTTTAGGATATGGCACTTCACCATGTCTTAAAGAAGAGGAAGTCTGTGTAATACAGTGGGCAAACCCTGCAAAAAGGAATAATGACTGTCCAGCAAAAGTGATGAAACAACATAAAAAATCTAGGGGAAAGGATGAAGACGGACAACTCCTGCCCAGTGCGGCAGAGCAAAGACCAAAGACCTGCTCCCAGAAGTGAGATAATGGGTGCTGGGCGAGCTGGATAGTTCCTTGATGTGAGAACTCATTGAAACTTGCCATAGCTTCTCTCTCTACAAGCCTGTTCAATAATATGCAACTCAGATACAATTATATATGTCCTGTGGATGGGTTCTCTGTATCAACTCATAATCAGTCACTGATATCTCCTTGATTTTGACAACTCCTTCAGCTCAAACAGTCCCAAACAACCTTCTAGTCATCCTATCTGACACAAGGCTAAGTTCATTCCTTAATTACATTTACTCTGATTAATTTAAATTTATTTTTGTAACAGACATTTGTATTGTGTTGAAATGCCATCAATATCCAAAAGTTGTACTTAAGAATCCACTGTTGAGTTTTTCACATACCTGGCAGCATTATTGGAGCGTCATAAATACAAAAATAGTTGGCTTTACATGTGAAAGTCTCCCGCAATGACATTAAACACCCCTGAATTATTTTAACATCCATATTGCTAAATCATGGTTTAGACAACTTTCTGTGGCCCCTTAAGTAGGTGTTATTTTCACAGTAATGTATGACTTTGAAACAACAGCAAAGGGCACAGCGTTTTCCTGGCATTTACAGTAAAGGTGAAATTGATATGTTTGAAATGCCACAAGTAAACACAGATACTGGGCTCAACATGTAATGAAGCCCACACATCCCAAACTAACAAAGGTAGCATCAGCTTGGAGCTTGAGCTATATAGAAACTCAAACTATATTTGCCGGCTACTTGCTTTAGACAGCACTGCTTTCCTATGATCACAGAACTCTGCCTGTATTTTGATTCAGTATTCACATGTAAAGAACATTTGTTAATTGTCCGTTTTAACACTCAGTGAAATGCTTGAGCTCAACTGAGGGCTTAGAGCCGGTTTGACATGTATCAAGTGGGTGCATTGAAAAGGCAACTTCAAAATTGAGGGATTGTTTTAAGTGGTTTAAACCTATCCTCTAAGACAACTTTGTGGCTAAAAAGCTGCAGAGGTTTAAAATAAAAATAACACATTCTTAGCCTGTTTGCATTTCCTATTCAAAGAGCTTGTTCGTCTTTAATCTTAACTCTTTATCTCCAGAACTCTGAATGGGGGAAAAGACAGAGACCGTACCAGAATCCTTTGCTCTATCAACAGATACATGGGAATTAGAAAATAACCCTCTGCTCATTTGCCAATAGCCTTTGCAAGTCACCTAATTAGATGATTAAGTCATTAAAGGGATATGCGCATCTGAAAAGCCTCTAGTCAGCCTCTGAAATCAGAGGAGATAAAGACAAGACTCATTTCTTTTTTCTCTTACACTGAAAAGGTAATTAATCCATTTAACTCTGCCTAGCGCTGCTTTTCTGCAGTAAAAAGGAGAGACTGAAGCAGGATTGCTTTTCAGAAACACTCTTTGAAACACCAGAATGACAAATGCCTCTTTCTTTTGCATGACACATGAAGAGGTTAGGCTTAGCCTCCAGTGGTCAAAATCATTTAGACAAGAGATCAGCAGCAGTGTGTGTAATGGTGACTTTGGTATTTGGGATGTTACTACCTGCTAATTTGACTTTGTTGTAGCTCAGTGCAAAGTCTCTCTCCAGAGCAGCATGTAAGGCTGGTAAATAAAATTCTGAAGAGAAAATTATTTAGCATCATTCACATCCTCCTATAGAGGCTTCACAGAATCATTCTTGAGTGTGTGTTACCTGCAGGATAGGGGCTGACTTCCAAACAGTAACCACAATGTGTTGTGGTTTTCAGGCTTTTACTGTACAACTGGAAGTAGTGTGTTGGAAATGACATACAAATGTGTGCTGCCCTAGCAACTAAGGAAAGCTCCACATTTCAAACTGCCAACTACACTGTGGATAAACCAGTGCTCAAACCCTAATTTTTAAGATCTCCATCTGTTTAAGGTTTGAGGCTTAATTTCTGGGAATACATTTTGATATTTTCAGTACAACACAACTATGAAGAAATAAAGGTCAGCAGTGAAAAACAGAGCTCAGGAAAACCTTAATCCACAATGCTGTTGTCAGGTTTTGTCAGATCAGAGAGCACACCCGGCATTGCAATAGCTCAGCCTCATCACTTCAGCGATGTGAGAGTATCTGAACAGAGGTGGCAGTAGACAGAGGTCCTACATTCTGCTTTGCAATTCCTCTCACTAGAACTAAATTGGAGAATGAAGTAAAGAAAGAAAGATTAGTCCTATGAGCTTAAAACAATTAACTTTTTCCTCTGCTTCAAAACTCTAGAATTTTTCCTGGGTCTAGCAACACTATACAGCAAGAGGCAACGTCAAACATGGAAAGCATACGACTAAAACTAACTGCCACTGTTATTCTAAAATCTGACATCTCTGTGTCAAAACAATTCCTAGTTTTGAGCCACATTTGGAGTAAAATTCATGTATGCTCACACAGTTTTTGTACTTGCAGTGCTGTAAGTTCAATTAGAACATTGTGTGATTTCCACAATAATTTTTTGAAAGAGTTCGGCATTGATCTATTCCCTGTTATTCTACTGTGTGTAACCCTCGCAGTGATTCAATACTGTATCCAAGAAAAGTCAGAGAAATCACTCTGAAAGGTTTAGTACACAGTTTCAGTGCACATTTCTGTAGTATGTCTTGACTGAAATTTTCAGTGATGTAACAGAGACAAAAAACCTGATGTATGGACAGACAACACTTTTCAAGTTTTGTGACCAGATTATTGTGATGTGCCTGCATAGATACATATTTTCTTGGGAGGGAGGGTACAAAAAATGAATCTAAATCTTCACAAAATACTATAGATCCTTAAAAATCCATCAATTGTCAAAGAAGTCCAAACATTTCATTTAAGAGCCAATTGGCACCTTGATATCAAATAGATACATTGCCCAGGATGTGTTCCTTTAGGCAAAATGATTATCAGTCTTCCTTAGTTGACAGCAATTTAATAATAATACCAACATGAATTATTAATTTCTAACAATACTATAAATACATTGAAAATTTCTTGTCAACCCTTGCCTAGAAGGCAATAAATGAAACTTCACCCAGATAAACTGAAATATAGCTCTTAAGTCATTATTTTTCTCTCAAAAATGCAAATGGATGAGAGAGCATTCACTCAGCAAATGTTCTCTATTTTATTCATTATTCAATAGTTTGTGCTCAGTTAAATCCTTATAGTAACTTTGTTTTTCCTTGGTATTTATAGTATCTATATTTGAAATGCACAAAAGCAAATACTTACTTCTCACCTTCTGTCATGAGACAATAGTTCTTTCTGTCCCACACTAACTAATGGGACACTGCGCTATACAGTAACTTTAATTTTAAATATAAGAAGGCAACAAAATATGTGTCTTGAGGATGTCCTGGCCTAGCAATTTTCTAGTTTCTCAAACTAGGTTTTTTTCCTTAGTTTCTTAAAAAATTTAACCTGTACAGGAATGGCCAGACCAAAATACCAAGTAGATCAAAAGGCATTGTGGGTTATTTTAATGGTAAGGCCTTTAACAGGCAGACACTAATCTGTATGCAAGTTCATTACCGTAGGAGAAAACAGAAGAAAACAGCAGTGGAAACAGTTTTTAACTATCTAAGCCATTTTTTGAATTCTAATTTCATATATCAATGTTATTTCCCTCATTATACAAAAAAAGACAACATATTATTTCATATCTCAGTATATTCTAGATTTGCAGAGAAGGGGAGCAAAGCTGAAAAACCTTAGGCTACAAACTCAGCCTTAAGCAAAAAAAAAAAAAACCCTGCCACTGTCTTGCTTGAGTGGCCCTTGAGAAATCCGTGAATAAACATTTTTTTGCTCTTATTATACACAATATTTCCTTCCTTCCCTATCTCAATTTGCATTACATACTTTTGACTGAAGGCAATAACAACAATACCAGGAAAAGAAACACATGTCAAAGGACATCTAGATAGCAACCTCTCAATGGTTGAAATCCTTCAGACAAACTGTAACTTGCAAATGTAACTAGTACCATACCATAAGGCAAGCTAGCTCAAGCTATCAGTTGAGCTAAAGGTATTTGGTATCTTGCTGAAAATTTCTCATGGCTAGCATTTCATCTGCAGTGAAGAATTATTTTTGACAGGACACCATAGTATATTGAGCTATTCTAACCCACTGCTGAAACATTCTTAGTTGCATACACTTAATGATATAGCTTTAAGTGCTACATATGTACTTTTCCCATAAACTAATTATTAATCAAAATGGAAATATATGTAATAAAATGAAAGAAATTAGTGTAAGGGAAACACAGGGAAAGTTGTAACAATAGTTGTTGCAAAATACAGACAACCAGAAGGGCAGGACAATTCTGGATGGCCGGTAATCCACCAGGGACAACTTCAGGGAGTAACTAATGTATCTAACTAATGTATAAAAGAGACAATTAAAATACACTTTTAGGGCTCAGGTAAAGACTTAAATATAGTCTATGTGTACATTCAGTGTAAGGAATAAATAAGTATTGCAGAGTTAGCACTGAAAATCTGTCATCACAAATTTCCTTCTTAGTTTTCTGTCTTAGGTCAGCCTACCACTTCCAAAACCTTCTTAAAGCATTATCAGGTTTCTATTTCCCCCCTTTTTTCCCAGTTTTTTTTTTTCTTTCTTTTTTTTGCCAGCTGTTCCATTCATACCTCCCATACACTAAGGTCTGTACACAAATTCCCACAATGCAGTTGGGTAGAGAAAAGAATATATGCAGGAGCTGAAAGAGGATTTTTTCAGTCTGTCCAATGTTAGGTTTTAATGTTTGTTGTCTAAAGTTGCTTTTCCAGTCCAAAACCAAGAAAACACCATCAAAACTCTAATCTTCCTGGCTGGCATAGGCCATGAGAGCAAGTTTAATGCAAGTAAGCTCTAAGTATCACAGTCAAGGTGAAACAGCAATGCTTAACAACATATTTTAATGCAAAAATGATTTACTGCATTTGTTCCCAAATGACCTTTTCCAGAGTCAAGAGAGAGACAAGCTCCAGGTCATGCTGCACAGAAGCTTAAGATCTTGGTACCCCCCCAGCCCGCTCTTCCCCAACAACAAAGTCAGCAAAAGGGCAAAGCTGACCGAGGAAGTTTGGCTGCTTAGCACCAACCCCGCACCACTGGTGATGAAAGCCCTGAGACTTCTTGCTGATGCAGCTGAGCTGCACACACAGGTTCCTATTTTGTTTTACCCATTTTTGTCCCCACAAAATTGATGCCTATAAATTCATTAACAGGTCTTCTTTCAATCCCATATCAGAAGCCCTGAAATTAACAAAATGTCTTTGAGAAGAAATTTTCAGACTGCACAGCATCTTCCCAAAAAAGCATATCCATTGACTTTCAGTATTATATCATCACTTTGAAATCAGTTGGATGATTCTCACAAAAGGTCAAATGAACAAATGAGAGACTTGCCAGGATTTATTTTAGGTGTTTATGCACCATTAAACAGGGTTACCATCATCTGCTTTCCAAGACATCATTTTGCTCTTTGGATTGCACAGAGTATAATAGAGATAATGAATGGGAAAACACAGGTTGTTTCTATCTCGGGATTTATCTCTGCTTAATTCAACTTTGTTCTTCTCTTCAGACAAACTGATAACTTGAAGGAAAATGACCAGAGCTTTTTGGAGCACAGTAATGCCATCTCAAAAAATCCTCTATCAGACCTTGGCATGCCTACTCTCCTGTATTCTCTCCTGAATTCAGCAGGAGGTTTCCAGTATGACAACTGATCTACTAGACTTCCTACTAAACAAGCCAGAGCTTTATATTGAATAAGCCACTTTAAAGGCAACTGTGAGGAGCCTGCCAGCCATGAGCTGCATGCAGATGAAAGTGAATAATGCAACATGCAGCATGCAGCAATATTCTGCCAGTACTGATTCCATCTACACAACAAATACTCATCATGTGCACATAGACGGCAACTGAATCAATTATAATCTTTCAAGAAGGGTAAAAACAAAGACCTACGTTTTCAAAGCAAATGTCACCAAAACAGTTAAAAAAGACAAAACCCAGATAAAAATATGAATAGAAAAGATCTCTTGATTGCTCTTCTCATTGTAAGCTGCATGGTGAGGGATTTTTCTCCTGTTTGAAGGGTCAGAATAAAAAGTCTGAAGTAAAAATCATGTTTAAGTTTTCACCTTTGAAAGGTACTGCTCTTGGAAAGAAAAAAAAGCTGATAATATTTTAACATGTAGGGATCAAAATAACAGTGCCACTCACTATCGGAAAGTAAAATACATTTGAAGCATGTTATTTTCAAACTTTCTTGCTTTAAAGAATAACAAGATTTCTAGTGTAGCTAGGGAAAGTAAATACACAATAATAAAACCACAGAAATGTCAGATGACTCCTTTCTGGTGGGCAAACATAACACACTAGCCAACATTTACTGCTTTACACTTATTTCTGAAAGGAAGTCCCATCAACATATAGCAGCAGTAGAGCTTCTACCACTTAAATACATTTGATAATTGAAATACAAAATACATATATAAAGTATGTATTTAATCTATGCTCTCAGGGAAGAAAATATACTTACAGAATGAACAAACTCCTAAGACCCACCAAATTAAAACAAGGAGATACACCTTGAGTCTCACAATCTTTTATTATGTAGTATATTAAGTGGTGTTACAAACTGCTTACACTGAAAAAAAAAAAAAACCTATGTTTTTTCTTCAAGCTTTCATTCTCACTTACCTGTGTAGATTAAAACAAGTGTGCAGACATGTGCCAAGATATAATTAAATAATTAACTTCATTCACACCTTCTGCTTATTTCCTGCTCACACAGCAGTGTCTGCAGCAGCTGATAGCACCCCATTTGGCTCGTGGAAGGAATTAAAAGGTGCTTCTTCTGAGGGAATGCAGTCCACATCCAGCTCGGTTGTTATTTGAAGATCTTGTGACCCACCACGGTCATGTCCATCTTAGACTGAAAGAAAATGTACTGTAGTTGTGTTTGAATACTGCTAGCTGCTAGTTTTATTCAGTGTGGAACTCAAGTAGTCAAGTTGATGTTTGACTGTCCTATTTATAGGCTATCAACCAAGTATGATGCAACTTTAACCTAAATAAAAGACACCAAAATATATATGTTGTGTTCAGTTATTATTGCTATCATTATGCGTAATGTTTATTAATGAGACAGGGAAGGTATGAATGTCCTTTTCACAGTTTAGTACAAGGCTGAACAAAATCAGGTTTTAGTACTACACTTAGATATTGATGAAATGTTGCATTACTGTGAGAAAGAAATAATTTGGACAAGTTTGAACTATTTTCCTCTGAACACCACCTTCCTTTGCAGGCAACCTCAAGATGTCCAGATGTGTCTAAGAAAAAATCACACAAAAAATTGAAATAGTAGTTTTCCTCAGTTTCAGTGAGATTTCTGGAGTAATTAGACGAGATATGGCTGTGAATCATAGTCTTACAATATGAAAAATAAAAAGTTAGTCATAAAGAAGACAGGAGCAGGCATGTATTTTGAAAAATGCCTTTCATTAAGATGTTTTCCTCTGACCATCATTATATTTTCCTACACTTTAACAAGAGTCACAGAAATACGTGAAGTAATATGAATTCATGATGAGGAAGTGGAGGGAGCTGAGTGAATTTTGCTGTTCACAACTGCGAAGAACTGCAGTCTTTCCTCCCTATTCAGTGCCTCTCTGGAATGGAAAAATCTGTCTCTAATTTTCCACTTACCTTCAGTGGCAGATTAGAAAACATTCCCAAGTGGAATTGTAAATCTCTGACCCCACTCCTTAAGAAAGTGAAGACTTTTGGTTTCTTTAAAAAATGAGTTACCCAAGTTTATAGTGAAGAGAATTGATTTTGTCATGTTCTAGTATGTGCTTAATCTAAGGTATTTGAAGATTGTGTAAGAGGAATTAGCAAATTTCAAAATAATGATGAGCGTGAGTTCTTAAATGAATCAAATGCTCAGCTTCATGAAACAATTTTGTAGGCTATAGCTTGTTAGCACTGCCAAAAGGCTGCTTCTTCTCTCAAAGGCATCACACACCCTCACATGTTCCCCTTTCAGCAGAAAATTATAAGATTTTCTTGCACTTAAGGAAGGGTCACTGTGCAATTTCCTTTTATTATAATTTGAAATCCTACAAATATAACTTCTCATCATACTCTAGGGAACATAACAGTTTTGGCAAAATGCAAAGAAAAGGTAGAATTGAAAAAGAAAGCAAAAAACCCCCACATTAAGTTCTGCAAAGCATTTGAGTGTTTTCTCCTAGAAAGACAGGAACTATCACGAGGCCAGCTTGAGATATTTGGGTTTTATTGAAAGAAACAAAATTGTGCAAATATATGCCCAGAGAATATTTTGAGTCAAAAATGTTTTGACATTCTTCCAAAACCTACATATTTAACTTTGGAATCATACCTTCCATATGTTAAATTTTCTTCGCTTGTTTGCTGAAGCATGAGAACCACAAAGTTATTTTATATATAAAGTTAGCACTATGCATACAATTTAATAAAACTGATGCATAAGAAGATTTAGCTTACATTCACAAACTTACAAGTAAGTCTGTTATCTGTTTTGGAGTGTCTGCCCTGAAAGACCTAAATACTGTTTCAAAAACACTTTACAAACAATCAGAGGTTGTTCCTTGTAAATTATTTCCAAATATTTACTCAAGAGACAGCTAGTTATCCTAGGACAGAATGCAGTAACCCTCTATTTTTAGTGAGAATATCACTTCAGTGACCACAACAATCACAATTCTCCTGGCTGTGCTGAGTTGGTTATCAAGCAGAAACTGCATTTTCAAAAGGTTAAGACAGAGAGAAGGCACTACCCAGCAAATATGGCCAAGTATGAAACTGGAGGACAGGCTGTCCTGTTCATATTTCTTGTGCTTCTTAAAGGAACAAGGAAGGTCACGTTAAAAGTCAGATATTTGTGGATGTAAATATGTTGGGCATCCTGTGTCTTTTGAACACCTAGGAAAGCTTTAGAAATGCTGTTGTAGCTCATCCTGTTTCAGACAGGTAAATGCTGTCTGCTAGTTGGGCATCCAAAGGCTCTGAATGCCTTTCCTCAGCAGTCATGTTTATTAGAATAACTTGTCCAACATTCTTGCTGTGGGGCTGTGAAATAGGGTTTTTTTTGTTAGGGTTGCAGAACTGTTTCTGGAAAAAATCATGCATTTTTCCACAATGTACACTCCATACATCCAACGTACATTCAAGAATAAAAATGCAACGTCTCTGGTCAGTAGGAAGGGAGAGCTCTGTGTTATTCCCTCCTGTCCTGGTCTCTGCAGAAGTCAAAATTGGGAACACACTGCAATTTCACTCCTAACTATTCGTGAGTGTCCTGCTAAGAGAACCAGGAAAACCAAAAAGATTGTTGCACGGTTAGGTGTTAATATGAAGAAATGCACCAAGAAACTAAAACAAAGCATGTCACAGAATAAACTTCTCTGGTATCATCATCATCAGTACCAGGTGAACATATGGTCAGCTTGCTTACTTTAGGATCCTCTAAATCCATGCCTATTCTGCACATATTCCCAGAGTAGGAATGATGCTCATTATACACATCTTTTTGCTTTGTAATGGTGCTGGAAGCATCTGCAATGATTAAATTGTCTGTCATACTTGCCAGCATTTGCTTAAAATAGGAGATGAAGTGGGCTTCTGGCATAGTTAGGCAATAATTTTGCCTGTTAATTTGTGGGATCTTTCAGGCACCACAAGTTTTTCTGCTTTGCATGTCTTTGCATCATAGATCCTTACATACAGTACGCAGGAAAACTGGCAAGATTCCTAGCTATTCCATCCAGAATGGTTCTGTCCACAAACCTCTGTCTGTGGAGGAAGGCTGAAGTGCTAATGACACATACCACCTTTGTTTGTACTTGTCTTGTGGTGACTTTATGATGTGTATCCCTATCGCTACTCTATGCCCACCAATCTTTTCTGTGCCTTTAAACTGAGCCTGAGAGGGACAGAGGAAAAACACTTTTCAAAGCAGTTGTTTCAAGGACACTGAGATACACTCCTCTGCTTGGGGTAGCGAGAGCAAGGCGGGGAAAACACCCTTGGGTTTTTTCAGCCAACTTTTTCGGCTCTTCTTTTTCCCCAGCGGGAGATGGAGAGTTGAACTTTGTTTTCTTAGGATTTTGGTTTTTTCTTCTTCTCTTCTGGAGTCTTTCAACAACATCTGAACACATCAGGAGAATTTTTCCCAGAGGCCCGGGGGGGTGGGCCCTCACTGACCCAACTCCGAGGAGGAGAGAGCCCATACCTACAAAAGGACTCTGAAATCTTCCCAGGTTTTCTCTCCCCACAGAGAGAGATTTCATTATATAGCATTATTATTCCTTTCCTGTGTGTTTGTTAAATAAATAGCTTTTATCTCTTTCACTTTCCTTCGAGGAAAATTTCTTTTTTTCCTGAACCTGGTGGGGGAGGGGTGGTTGCAACCTGCCTTCTATCAGAGGATATTTTCCTCCAAATTTGTCCAAACTAGGACAGTACTTTAACTCATGCTTCTGCTAACTCTTGTGATTTGTTTTGTTTGTTGCATCTCCTGCCAGGAATACTCGTTCAGATTACCTCAGCGTTCTCCTTGCTCAATAATTTGTACAGTAGTTTGAGCAACTTTGGTAGACTTTTGGACCTTGTTTAAACTATTCAATCTCTCAAGTAGAACCCAAAACTTTGCAAAAATATGCTTCAGAGTTGTAGTTTAAAAGAACATAATGCTACCATAAGCCTGCATATGCGAACTGAGAGAGAAGCCAGCAATAATGACAAAGAGCTTCATGGTAATATGATGCCAATATTTTTCTTGATGCAATCACATATAACCTCTGGATCCTAGAATTATGTTCCATTTCCGTTACTCCTGCTTTACATCTTTGTATGGGACAGTTAGTCAATGGTCTATAAACAATTAAAATGATAGATTGTCAAACATTCGGGAAATAGATCACATCTCACAGTGAAGATGACTGATTTTTCTGCAAGTTTTCAGGAGTTCCCAAGTCCTTTTAGACCTAAATTGGACTCTTTAATTGGTGGAGGCATTAAAATTCTAAACTTCCTCTTTTTGCATCCCTTCTTGCTTCAGATTAATGTGGAAGAGGAGGAGCACTGCCTATAGTATCCAAGATGCATTTTCCCCCCAACCCACCTCAATCAATACAGCAACATTCTCTGCTGTGTTCCCTTTCTTTCCTAAAAAATCCTGTCTGTGTGCTTTTTTTCGTCTGTGGCTGAGCTTTGCAGAAAATATTTTATCCTGCTCTACTTCAGGATGACAGAGCCTCTTTCACCCTGCCCACAAATGCATTTTACAGAGCACTGCTAAAGAGGAGAGTGGGGAAGGGCGTTATATACCTCAGGATGGGCAGCTGTTTCATCTCCAAAAAGAAGAATCAGTGTTTTGAAATCCTTCTCTGAAGTGAGAAACCTGCCTTTGTTCTGGATACAGGAAAGAAAGCAGTGGTGGTGTACAAGCCATGCCTCACTCACAGGCCACTCTCCCCTCCAAAGACTCCCGCTGCAATGCTCTGTGTGAGCCATGGTCACAATCTCTCCTCACCTGCTCCAGTGAAAATGTGGACCCACACCACTGTTTACTTATGGGATTTTATGGTTTTACGTGACACAGACAGTTTTAGAAATGCAGAATAAAATACTCAGAGCTTCCTTTTCATGTCTCGCTCCTTTGCAACATGTTTTCTTTAGTAACAGGCAGAATACAGAAGGATGGCAGATCAGATACGAGAGCCAGGTGATCCCCTGGCTGATGAGGGGGTTTGGGTTGTCATTGCAGGCACCAGTGAGTAGCTGAATGCCTGACATTTCAGAAAGAAGCCTGACTCTTATTTCCTTTCCTTGTATTTGAAGGAACTTCACAGTATTTGACAGGTCTTAAAACTGTGCATATCTGCTGCCATGTAAGAAGCTTGCCGTTAATTTAGAAAGGTACAGTAGATAAATATTACCTCAGTAGGACTTACTAAAAGTCTTTCTTAAATCAACAACTATGCAGTGTAGTTAGAACTATATGCATGCAGAGCAATTTTAGTTTTTTTGACATCTTCACAAAGCCAGTGGTGGATACCCATTTTCAGACTCTGAGAATGATTACATGATATCTTGGCAGGCCAAGATGACAGTATGCAGCTGGTAAGCTGTTTCTAGCTGTCATAATAGGTAGTGTTTGAAAAGGAAAAAAACAAAGGCTTACTTTAATGAGGCCTACAGCAGCAGCAAACTGAAGTTATAAACACATTTGCTGCTATTTTGAAATTTTCAGTGAACTTTTTTCTTACTTCACATTCCTTTTTTAAACGCATTTTGCTGTCTGCCTTTATAACTTCAACAACTGCTGTGTGCCGTCTTGTGTAAAACTTGCTCGGAGAGGTTTAAGGGTTATTTTTTGTTTGTTTGTTTTTGGGGTGTTCTTTTTTATTTTTATCCCATGTCTCCTTTGAATTTTTCCTTGAAGAAAGAAACTGTTTCCTCTAAATACAACCATTTGGTTGAGTGTAAAAGTGTTAATTGGGGCATTTATTTACTCTGTCGAATTAAATTCCACAGTGATTCTACACAGAGCTTCAGCAAATCCAGTATTTTTTCTTCTGAAAGCCTATGCAGGTGGCGTCAGTACTGGATATTCTGTTTACAAATCATTAATGAAGTGATTGTGGCTTTTTTCATTTGCTCACACTTTTGAACTGCTCAGAGCGACACATTCCTAAATAGGGAACACAAGAGCGGAGAGAAGCACACAATAGCCTTATTATGGGGGCCACACAAACACTGGTAGTGCTGAGGGTTTATATTAACCCAATCAATTAAAGATGTACGGAAAGAGTTCAGCTAGTAGGGGACTGGGAAAAAACGGTACACAGCAATGAGTTGCTAGGCATGCTAATCTGGACTCTGAAATTTTTGCTTAGCGCTATATCTGAGCTTTCTTCCTGCACAATAAAAGGTCCCTTTCAAAGCTGAGAGTGCTTAGCAGTGCAACCATTGGAAGTCACTGCATTCTCTGAATGAAGTAAATGCCTTGCTTTAATTTCTATAAGGCTTGTGTAAATTTCCTTCAGTACTACACCATTAGAATTCCAAAGGAAAAATGCATATATTAGGCTATACTGTATCCCTATTGTGCACTAAACATCAACTCATGCTACTGATATGGAGTTTAAAAGCTTAAATAAAGTGTGGAGCTCCTGCTGGGCAAACAAGCTGAACTGGCCCAATGAAGTAATCTTTTTGTTAAGAATTATCATTTGAATAAACAGCATGGTAGAACTGCTGAATGCAGATGGCTTAAGTGTTCGGGTTCTTCTAGAAGAAATAAGTCTTAGTAGTTTCACACTTTCATGAATTAAATCATATTTTACGAAGGACAAGTGCCCCAATTTCTCACAGCCTGTATGGTAGAAATGAAAGGAGTTCGTAGCTAACTGGTTCATTTTGAAGGCTGCTTCAAGGAAAAACAAATACACAGATTTTATTCTGTAATTCTCCTGTTGCATGTTTGTCTATGCAAACACACATACAGACACTTGCATACAGAAAGACGTAGCTCTAAAAGCCATCTAAGTTCTCCAAGGAGTAAATTAAATCCCTGCGCTCAGGTTTGGCATTATTTTTGTATTTTGCACTTATCTGTGATACTTTTTGAATTGGACATAGCATCAAGAGCTATGAAAGATGAAAGACTCAGCACAGTACAAAGCCCACTTTAACATAGATGCTTTGCATCAACTTTTATTGCATTTGCTCTCATTTGCTCATTTCCCTCCTGACAGCAGAACGCTAGCCCTCCTTGCTTCCTTCTTCTCTGAAAGAAGGAAGGCACAGGTGATAGTGAATGCCACTGATCATGCAAAAAGCTCATAGTGCCATCTTGAATGGAATATAACAACTGAGAGATACAAACATTAATTTGGGATCCTATTTAATAGGATGCCATTGTGCAAATGGAATTGAGAGTTGACTGCCCCCAGCTGCCCAATAGATACTCCATTCTCCGCATCTTTTATAGGAGGTGAATAAGCTATTAACTGTTGTGTGAAGCATCAGCCAGCTATTTCTACAGGCTTCCCCCTTCCCCCCTACTGTAAGGACAGCTTTTGTTTTAACTATTACTGTTGCATATCTAATAGACAAATATGAAAGACTGAGGAGGTGGGAAACAATAAAAATATCTGTCAAAAACCTATCTTTGAAAGGGTCTGCTAACTACAGAAAATGTCTTGTAAAAAAAGGGGGAAAAATAGGGAATTGGAAAAAATTGGGGAAAACAGAGGGAAAATTGTCAAGAGTCAAACAGTAAGAGTCAAGAGTAATCTGACCATATTTATATGAGCAAATACTTTCTAGCAATCAACATCTGTAAAACCAGGCATTTTCATGTTGGAAAAGAAGACTGGGCCCTGTACACCAAAACTCTTACGACAGGTATTTCCTCTACCTCTTTTGTTGCCGTTTGTTCCCATAAAGGTGAGGTACATTTCTACCACGTTGTAATAGCACCAATCTTTATTTAATTGTTACTTTTCTGCTGTTCTCATAGCAGTTTAAAGAGCTCTGTATGTCTATGTATTTGAACTCGTCATGGTTTAACCCCAGCCAGTAACCAAGCAACCACAGACCCACTTGCTCACTTCTACACGTGGGATCAGGGAGAGAATCAGAAAAGTGAGAAAACCCATGCGTTGAGATAAAAACAATTAAATAGGGAAGCAAAAGCCACACACATGCAAAGCAAAACGAAAAATACTTCCCATGGACAGACAGATGTTCATCTATCTCAAAGAAAGCAGGACTTCATCATGTATCACGGTGACTTGGAAAGACAAATGCCATCATTCCAAATGTCCTCCCCATCTTCCTTCTTCCCCTCACTTTATATACTGAGTGTGATGCTATGGAATATCCCTTTGGTCAGTGGGGGTCAGCTGGACACTTTCCACTAGACCAGGCTGCTCAAAGCCCCATCCAATCTGGCCTTGTTTACATCCAAAAGGATGGACTTCTGTTAGCACAACCAAAGCTCCTTATACTTTGTCAAAATGAGGTCCGTGTCGGGATTAAAGACTTCCCTCAACTAAAACTGTACAAGAACATCTGAAAACAAAATGTGTGACTAATTAAAAGAGGTGTTTCTCTTTCAAATCTAGGCACATAAATGGTAGGAAATAAACCACATTAAACTGTATTGTGCATTATTGCTGATTAAAAACACTTGCAGACCTTATTACTCATGGTAGACCACTTTTCATAGCAGATAAATTTAATCTAATGACATTTAGCCCAAAAAGCCCTCTAAATACACCAAGTTACATCAACTTTATTTAAAAGTTGACGTGAACTTAGAGAATTGCTCCTCATTGCTCCTCCCACTGCTCTCACTGCTTTGCTGTTGCCTGAATGGTCTGCTAATTGCTTGCAGGCAACAGCCTGTCCAAACTCCACATCTCTCAACAGGGTGCACAGCACTTGTGGAGTGAAGGAATGTTGCTAGACCACGAATAGCAGGTTGGCCAATTGGTGAGGTGAGCTTTAAACTGAAAGACTTGGGAAATAAGGTCTAAAGTAATAATGCTCACGCCAGGGGAACAAGCCAGGCCAATCAGAGCAGCAACAAATGTTCCTTAGCTGCCTGCCAGGATAAGAACCACAAATCCAACCATCTTATATGGTATGTATACCAATGCACACTGGCTGAGGAATAGACAGGAGGAACTGGAGCTCCTGGGCCTGTCAGAAGGTTTTGATATCACAGAAATAACTGAAACACAGTAGATCAACCCACATTTCTCAGAGGACCATAATGGATGGCTATAGGCTGCTTTGCAAAGACAGACGGGGAAAAAGAAGTTGCACTCTATATTAAGGGTAACCTTGAATGTACAGAAGCCAACTACAGTTGACTTCAGTTGATCCCACTGGGGTCACAGTCAACACCACCTCAAGTCTGAATCCATTCAAAATAAAAAGCATAATGACTAAACTCTAATAAAATGCTGAGATGTTTCAAGTAATTCAAAGAAATCAGAGAAATGGCTTAAATATGGTCAAAGTTTCTGATGCTAGGCCTAATTGGAGGGAAAAGAACAGCTATTCAGTGTGTCACTCATCAAAACACCCAGTGAGAAAGAAGCAGAGTTTGATTTTGAGGCTCAAGATGGGCTGCTGGCATATTCCCTGTTCTAAGAGATGCTTTGATTGGACTGAGCCATCCAGAAGGTCCTACGTGACATGCCCCAGAGCTTTGAAATGCTAGGTATCTCCTTTCATGTGAAAATTATGATTCTGCTGTCATCTTTTCCCGTTATATATCTTTTTCTTACTCTTCTACTTGACCTCTATTTTTTTCTTTCTGCTCTCTAAATATATCCCTGTCTTGTGATACTACCATGACCAAAAGGACACTGAAGTGGTCTGGCCACACAAACAGAAGGAAACTTTCAGATGTCAGTGTCTCAAGGAATGAAATACAAAATGCCACTTGGGAGACAAAGGTCATCTTTTGGAAGATTTCCCATACTGATATATACAGCCAGAGAACTGTGTGACAGCAGAATTCTTAGGCAGGGCAAACGTTTCTTCTCTCTGGTAAGAATTATTCACTGTTTGTTGTCTGTGTCTAGAGGGATATCAATTCCTTGTTTTTGTGCACAGTTCTGTATTCCTCACCACTCAACAACACTTCACGTTTCTAATTCTTTCCCTGTTGTCCTTTCAAGCATGGCTACTACCCCTTCCCATCAGGCTCTTCACTGATATATAATGCTAGAACATTTATCCAATAAGAACTATACACAAAGGAGAATAAATCTGAGCAATTCCTTCAATGTTAATAGATTTTACATAACCCCTTATTATAAAAGTGAATGGTATTACTGTGCTACAGAACTTGGAAAAAGTCAAACATTATCAAAATATCGTTGTTATGAAAATTTGCTGAAAATGCATTACCAGTTTTAATTAATACATATAAATTTGTTCTGAAGGAAATGTTCACTAACAGACTTCCGTGCTGGCTTAACCTGGAATAAATTTTGCAAAGTGACACCACAACAGATCATAATCAAAGTCATCTGACAAATGGCTAGGACTCTTGTGAGTAGGGTCAGATATCAAAGCAAAATATGAAACACTTCACAAATCTGGCACTTTTGCTATCAGATCTAAAAGAAACCTCTCCAGAATAACTCCCTGCTTCTTCCAATCCAGAAAGAGTTTTAAAAGGAGAAGAAATGGAGTATCTGATCTTCACACAATCATTACTGTGAAGACATTTTGTCATAGGATTTGCATTGATATGCAGCAAGGGCAAATCACAAATCTTTAAATAAGGCTAAACTTGGAGGCTACCACAGATTGAAAACTTTGACTTGTTCTTGAGACTGTGGATGATTTGAGGAGATCTATATGATAAAGAAAGAGGATACCATTCTTTCACTTGTGAATGAAATGAAACACCTCCTCCAGTGGTGGTGTCAGTCTACGAGCAGAATCACAGAGAATCTGTTGGCAAATTAAAGGCAGTTTGGAGATAGGCAAGAAAATGTGAGGACACAAAGAAGACCTATGCCTAATAAAAGTATTTTTTGGTTTTGTGGAAATTCAAGTTAAAATGGCAAGCTGAAACTTGTTTAGATTGCAAATTGACAAAGAAGTATTCAAAAAAAGGATTTATTGAAAAATAATTAATCACTTTGATTTGGATTGAAATTATTATTAAAATATGTTGCAGCACAAAAGCATGGATTTGCTTCCAGTGCAGCAGAGAAATTACATCTGGGCAAGATAAAGAGTAACTTTCCTACAGGAGGAAGAAACTAAAAAAATGAACACATACAGATGGAAGTTCAGGAATGTTATAGTGACATGGAAAATGGCAATTTATCTGGACAAGAGTTTTTTTTTCTTGAATCCTAGTAAAAACTTGCATTAATAATGAAATTACATCAAAGGATTCTAAGGGAGGATTAAACCAATTATTAAATAAATAACAGGGATCAAAACCTAAATTATTTTTAATAAGAAACTCTTTCCTTCTGACACCTATGTTAATTCATGTGCTGTGGAGAAGAGGAAGTTCAAGAGACCTTTGGAGTAATTCATCCAACGAGAAAACAGAAAAAAAAAAAGACATGAAGTGGTATGAGAAACAGTTCATTAAGTACTAAAACCTAAGTCAGTCTCCCAGCCAGCCTGGCAGAGGCCCCATTACTTGATATAAACGCAGCTCAGTTTCACCAAGATCTCAGACCTGAAAAGAAATATTATCAGACTTTCTGATGTACCACTTTGCCAACACAAGGACTTGCATTTTAAAAGTTACTGCTTGTATTTGATCTTGAAACTTCTCAGCCAAAAATGAAGTGGTCTTTAATACACAACTTGCTCCGGGTAACATGTGTTGCTAGGTATGAAATTAAGGAGTTCACTTTGCACCACTTCTTTTCTGTTTCTAAAAACTGTCACTTGTTACCAACCATCCCATAACTGTGTTTCCAACAAAGATTACACTGATATTTCTGCTCAGCTACATGTCCTGCAGGGCTGTTCTGCGGTCTTCCGATCAGTAAAAATGTAATAACATTTTCACATAGTCAATATTTAATTCTGTAAATGCAACTGGTAGTTGTAATCTAGGTTATTAACCACACAGTGATTTATGAGGGAGGGCAGACAGTGGAGGGGTGCAGAGCACTAGGAAGGTCCTCTGGTGACAATAAAAAAGTTATAAATTTCATAGCTCTGCCTGAGAAATGTATTTATATCCTATATTAAGAATAGCTTTTTATAAATTTTAATGATCCATGTTATTAATGGTGCTGTCATCATTACTGCCTGTGCAAGACTGCAGCCTTTTTTTTCCTCCTATATTTTTCCATCAGCTGAAGGTCTTACAGTTTCTAAAAAGCTCTTATTAGCAGTTTGCCAAAATCTTTAAGAGTTATAAGTCTATCTTTGTTTCATTGGACTGCAAAGACTGCAAGGAGTATTTTGCATAAAGTTTTACAGCCAAGGCAAAGGTTGGGCTAATTGGACAGAAAACAATTGCTTCTCTATCATGTTTACAAAGCCTAGGTCAATACATAGGAATAAAAGTAGCACCATATCAAAAAGAGGAATTTATACATGAAAATTGTCCTTAAATAGTGTAGTATACACTGTTGGGTAACTATAAGATAGTTATTTAGCAAAGATCTGATATAAATATGTGTGGCACCACAGACTCCATTACAGTGTAAGTCAAGGGTAGTATTTACAAAAAAACTCTCCACATTTTTACTCCCTTTACATAACTTTAGCATGCTCTGTCACACTTGGACAGGTTTGCCAAAGGAAGGTAAACTATGGCACTGCCTAATAGTTGAACAACTTTCACATTTTTCTGACCTTCACACAAGAATTTCAGAGACACAAAAAGAAGTCTGGGAACAGATCAAAAGACACAAAAGGAAAAGAAAGCACAAGTAGCACCATTTCAGTTCTGATCATTTCCCATTATCCACCTCTAAAACCAGAAGCAGACACCTACAGCAGTCTCCTGATTTACTGCTCTCAGGGGTGGAAGCAGCTATTCTAAAACAGTCAGAAGTCTCTGCAGTAGGCAGAATCCCTCCCACTGTCAGAAGACCACAATAAAAAGTAGTACACAAATCTCCGATCTGTTGGCAACACAGAGGTGTTGAGCAGGGAAGAAACACAACCTTACATGATTGCACATGTAAGTCACATAGATCCTCTGACTCACAAGCATAGGTATTTTTAATCATAAAATCATAAAAATAAACCAAGCCTTATGGGCTATCAGGCACCCTGATGCTTTGGTGATAGCAAGTTGTAGAGTTCAGGAGGCTTATTAAAGAAGATATGGCAGTTGGAGCAGGGTCTTTTGGTATTGTATGCCCATTGTTTAATTTTAAAATATTCACCAAAAAAAAAAGGCAACAAACACTATCATTGCAATCTCCAGACAAATGTAAGTACCTGCTATTTGACAGGTATTAGTATCGATTATGACTTTTTCAAGGATGAAAACAAATGTTCAACACTAACCCACTATTTTCCACAATTTTTCTTCTTCGAAAAGTGCTTAATTACCATCTTTTGTCTTCTTTATTTTTATACCTACTCTGTTTCAAGTTCATATGGCAAAAGTAATTTTTTCCCTTGTCTTTCAGCTACTTATTCCTGGGATAGGAAACATGAATATTGCTACTTAGTAAAGCCAACATTCCACTGAAAATACTGCACTTCATATTTTTAGCTCAACTTGAAATGTCTTCTCACCGCATTATCTACAAGTTATAGCTTGAACCCCATTCTTTTACTTTTATCTCTCTCTTTATTTTACTTCTCTCTCACATTGACTTCAAGTGTTACATGCTCAGCCTAATTCAAGGTAAATGCTGAACAGAAAACGTAAGTTCCAATCAAAAAGAATTACAAGATGAGTAAGGACAGATTTGCTTCCGTAAGAGAGGAATCCCCATGCCATTCCTAATCTGAGGGAAAACCCCCAACTTCCTTTGTGCTGAAAGGAAATTCAGTCTCCCTGCAGCCTAGTTTTCCTCCTTAAGCAAATTCTGCCAACTACATCATAATATATTCCTGTAAACTCGTAAGGAAATTATTTGAAATACAACTGCATTTTCATTTGCTAGAAACTCCTCTTAATGAAATTAGCTATCGAACCAAAATTAAAAAAAAAACCTACAATTCATTTTTAATAATTATTTTTCTAAGTTTTTTTTTTCAATAGGACCAGCACAACACTTAATATATGTTAATACTTATCTGAATATCTGATGATTGTTTACAGTAATGTAGGAGGGACGTTGAAAACTATTTTGGGGAGATTAAATAACAGTGATTGTTAATGACTACTTATGTCACATGCAGGATGCCTCAGCTCACAGCATCTGTCTCTGCAAGATTAAGTACAAGACAGACTATGTATTACTAAGAAGTAAGTCTGTTAGAACACTCTGCTAAATTAAACCTTTCACAAAAAAGTTTGCCTAAACCTCCAGAAGTAGGAAATTCCATGGCTCTTAAGTAAAGCTAACAGAATTTGACATCAGCCTGGCTTAGAAAAAAAACTATTTTGTTTTTCATGATAAGTTGCTTTCAGAACATAACACTATGCAGTGTAAGAATGCTAAACAGTGCTTTTCTAGTTCATGAATGAGAAAAGCTTTTATTCAAGGTGATTACAGAGAACTCTACTGATTTAACTAATGGGTATGTACTCTAACTTTCCTTTAAATTACTCAAAAACCCAGTTAACAGCATGATTTCAAAATGTAAATATATAGTTCCTAGACATCTGCATTAGTGCATTGAGGCTACGATCTTATTTTATGGAGTAAGCAGGCAAAAGAACAAATATCATAGATGTAAAGGTAATGTGCTACTGCTACTTATTCTGAAGAAAAGTAAAGCAAATCAAGGCAGGAGTAATGCCTCAGCAATGAAAACAGGAATGCATCTTTGTGGGAACGGTTTGCTTCACCTGAGCTTCACATTTTAGCTAACTTAAAGTACAACAGAAAATGTGATACTGGTTGATACACATGTGAAAGCTGAGGGTGGAAGAAGCAAAGGGAAAAGAAATTTCTCAGTTGTAGCATCATATGAAGATATTCTAGAAGGAAAACATCAAACTGGAAAAAAATTGAAATGTCAGGGAACCTCATTGTAATTCTGGAAGCTCTCTTTGAAAGCTTCCAGTAGCGTTTTTAAAAGCCTAGACATACTCACTGTCTCAGAGAGTGGCAGGAGAGCTCCAATTCAGCAAAGTAAAGAAGCAAAAAATGTGATCAGAAAAAGCTGGCTTGTTTACTGGGAACCTGCTGAAAGTGCACAGTGGGAAGCATCAAGGAGAGTGTGACTTGAGCTCATTTAAGAAAAAAGTTTTCTGAGAAACAGGTGAATCCCTGATGCTCAAAGCCATAACCTATTTTCCAGCCAGCCTGGTTCTCACAAAGCATCGGTGTCAGAGGAGATTGGTGATGCTCTCTGTCATAACAGCCTCTTAGTTACAGCAGTGGTTCCTAAACATGCTGGTCTGCTGCAAACTCTGTTTCTTGGTGATCATTGATCCCTACTCAAACCTGAGTTTCAAACACTTCTACAGCCTTGATGCAGAGCTATACCATGGCTTGTAACCTAAGGACCACATCTGGGGTCTGTAAAAGATTTACCTGGGTGTTATTATAACCACCAGGTTATACATGCTGTGTTCCTCGATGGAGATGCTCTTTTTCCTTCTCATACTGATTACTGAAAGAAGAATTTACGTCTCTTCTACCAATTCCTCAAACTGTTGTTCACTTGGTGAACAATTCATTTACTTTTCCCTTCTACTAACAGAGTCTGAAGCAGTGAGGAATATGACTTCCTGTTGTCCAGTTGCTCCTTGTTGTTCCCTGTAGAGGAATGCTCTCTAGCAGCTGTCTTACGGGGATTAGAGCAAAACAATCTATCTGACAGGGTTCTGAAAGTCTCACTGAAATCTTGCTTTGGCCCCTAACTTTGCAGCCTTCCATGTCCTAATCTGTCCTGCCCTCCTGTATCTTCTAAGCTCACTTCCCTTCAGTCTTTTCTTTCTTTTTCTTATTTTATTCTTCCTATGGCTTCCCTCTCCACCATAACTCTCCTAACAGAAATGGAAACAAGTAGTCCCTTCACATTGTCAAATGACTTGTCTGCTGTGATTTTCTGGATGATTCTCCTCCATTTTATCTACTTTTTCATTCCAGAAAACTACCACTTTTCTGCAAGGAATAGGTCTCTATTTGTTAAGAAACCATTTACACTATTTGGGGTAGTGCCATAACCTAGATCACCTTTTTGAAAGAATCCTACAGTTACATGCATATATATACATATACATACATACATTTTCAAGCCCCAAAGGCCCTTCCTTTTTTATGAGAATGAAAATCTGGGGTGACTTCCAGAAACTACACAAGAAATAGTTGAATAGTGCCAGATCCCACATTGGCAAGTGAAAAAGGACAGCCTCAAATCCTTATCCTCCAATTAGAATGACGGAGGAGTTTCAAGACAAAGAAAGAACTGGACTGAACTAACGCATACACACTGAGGGCTGGGGTGAATGAGTACTTTTTATTGTTATTTTAATGTTTTGGAGTTTTAATAAGTAACTGGAAAGAACAGTGAAGGTTACAAATATGACAAAGACTGTATTAATAAATGACAAAAGATCTGGAAAAGAAAAAGGCGGCCTGACCACAAAAACTTGTGGTGGTCCAGAAGGACCCAGTAGAATCTGTGATGGATGTCCCCTTGACTTTTTTGGGACACTTTCAATATTCCAAGAAACATAAAATGGAAAAGATTTTAAAACAACCATCAACTGTGTGTTCCACCTACTCTTCATCAACATCTACATCCATGCACTTCTTGCTGAAATCCATTAAAGTCCCAATTCTGCAAATACATGCTCAACATTCTACAGCTACTGAGATCTAATAAAGTCTGAAATGCTGTATTTTCATATAATTACTCCTAGTAAAAGAAAGTTCAGGACTTGCAGATATAAGTTCTTTATAGCAGGAATCTTAAATAGCAACCTAGCCCTTGAAAATCCATACTGATTCAAAGAATAGCACTAGGATAACTCCTTCAAATTTCATTCCTACCATTTATAAGTCCTCCTTCATCCCAAGATGCATTTTGTAAACAAAACAGCAATGATAAAAAATGGGTTCTGTGGGGTATTTTATATCTCTTCTGTAATACTACTCTGCCTAGCTTCCAAGTGCATTTAAGGCTTATTGAGGCTTTATCTACTGCTTCTGCTTTGCTGGTCATATGCACGTGGCAGCTCTCCTACTGCCTGAGCAGTAGAGTTTGGAGAAAGAATGACTGCTGCAGAGCTGTGACAGACAAACCTCCCTTCTACAGTCACAGACCCAGAAAAATAAGAAAGTAATAGAGTTTACTGACTGGTGCCATTCCATTCATCTTCAATGTTCTGCCAGTTCTAACCAGTTGTAGTATAGATCGGCGTAGGAATCAATCAACACACTGGCACTGCTGCAGTTTATCATCCAATTGAAAATGTTATAGTTCAAGTGAAGGGTGTCCCAGAAATTCCTGAGTTTAAATTTAATGTGAGAGCATGAAAATGTAAAATGTGCTGCTACAAGTGAAAATTTTTGCAAAATTTTACTTTCTTGGAAATTAAGTAATTTACAAAGGAAATTTATAAGTGAATGTTATTTTATTATATTTCAACATTTTTTATTCCACCAAAAATTCTAATTTTTATTTTACTTACAGAATTTAGCAATTTACAATATACTTGTCTTAAAAAATTAAAACTAGCCCATAGATCTATCCCAAACATACCAATGACCTCATTCAAATCGAGTCATATACTGAGAATGCGCCTGAATTCCAAGACAGATGTCTGAATTATCTACTGCTTCTTCACATCTTTTTTTGTGGCAAAGACCTCATTTTGACTCATTTCAAATCAGAATGAACACTTAGCTTAGTTATAACCGTAAAACAAGAACCTTTCTTCTTTACCTTATGTGAATGTTCCAGGAAACAAAACAGATGTGCAAAAACACATCTTAAAAATTGAGTTGTATTTTTCTTGACTAAATTTTCTCCCTTTATGATATAGTGTCTCATCATTGAAAAATACACATGCTGACTTTCTAAAGTCTAATCAACATTGGTTTTTTATTATCACTTCGGCAACCCAAAACTTCATAGAATATGCTTCATCTCTGCATATTTTGGATGGAAAAGAACTGGAGCTTGATTATGCAAATCTGTTTCCAATGCTGCGAGGGCAAGAGCATTCCACAATTCATAACACAGTTCTGCAACCCTATTTATCCAAAGTGAGGAAGCCTCATTTGTTCAGCGAGGTAATAGTGGCTACCTGCTTCTCAGCTGACATGCATTCAGACATGTTGCACGCCATAGACAGTGACACTGAGAAAACACTGAAGAAGAAAAAATTCTAACCTAGATATTATAATCAATCAATTTAGATTCAAGTCAACCTTGCTCTGACCTTAAAGAAACATTCCAGTGAATAAATGTAAAGTCTGATTCAGCTCTCTCTGCAGTCAGGTAAGATGCAATCTCTCAAGTCAAGGCATTTAAATGAGTGAAATAAAGTATGAAGACAAAACCAACCAGTAATGCAGTGTATAGAATTTAAAAAAATACATAAATTTGGAGACATTTCTGAGAATGGGTTCAGAGGATGTATTCTTTTGGCTTTGCGGCATACATTAAAAGAAGAAACTCAGAGACATACTGTCGCATCATTCATTTAAACTTGACATCTTTCAAGTTTGTAGCAAAACCCGGAATTTGGTGGGAATATTGCAGGTTTATCTTCTGTTTGTCCTAGAAATGCTCACCCAAACATGATCTGTAGAAACTTCAGTTTGCATAGATGCAAACAAGCTCATGCCCTCAGTGGCCTATCTCCTCTGAGCATCCTTCACCTCCTCACAATTCCTTCATGGGAAGAAGCCTGAGCACATATTGTGCTTACAGAGCAATTATCTACCTTTCAAATCACACTGTGGGAGCAGAGTTAGGAGGCAAGCCTATCTTGAGAAAGTGGGAAAGGACTGTCAGAAGCCTGGCATATGAAAGGATCAAAAGAACAGGGAGAAGCCTTGGTTTAGGACTCAGACCAGAGCTTCTGCGCTGGGTGAGGGCTCAGGACAAGGTCCATCTGTAAGCTAGTATTTGTCAGTAGCCAGTGTCAAATAAAACTACTTTTTGAAAAAGGTACCATTCTTTGCTTTTACCTTTCTGTGGATGGTGTTGGAAACAGCCCTTCTTAAGCTTCATCTGCGGGC
This sequence comes from Struthidea cinerea, assembly GCA_013397865.1. Taxonomy (NCBI): domain Eukaryota; kingdom Metazoa; phylum Chordata; class Aves; order Passeriformes; family Corcoracidae; genus Struthidea; species Struthidea cinerea. The sequence continues at coordinate 486,654 of VZTI01001040.1, read as the reverse complement.
AAACCATCCTTACGTATATAATCCATATTTCCTGCAAAATAAGAAAAACATGGACATGTTACTTTTGACCATATGGATTAGCTTTTCAATATTTTCAGGTCTCAAAGGCAGGTATAGAGTCTCCCTGCACTGCCAGAAGAGCATTTTTCAACTCTACCCATGAGTTGAGTTTATATGAATATGAAGCCACATTCTTTGCGTAAAGAGCAGAGCTATGGAGGATAATCAACTCTGCCATATGAAGAGACTCCGAACTTACCTTGAAGGCAGAACCCATTTTGATAGCTTGGCATCTCATTTTTTCTCTGGAATGGGACTTCTCCTGTGGAGTAACAACTCATTACCATGGGAACATAACAGCTTTAGAAAGCTTTGTGCTGGCTCAGCTACAACAGGGGAGTTACCGACTGCAAAAGCAGCTCTGTTTCAGAGTAGGAAAGAATCTCAATAAAATGTAGCTGCAACCTTTTTTCTTTGCATTGGTTCTTTTTGGCTTTGGTTGTTTCTGCATCTCTTCTATTGCATCAGTTCAGAAATGCCTCAATGGCAGATCGAATGTGAGCAGCAGGAAGACAACCCTTGAAAACTGGCAGAAGGACAGCCCATAAGTGGCTCCCTGAATGCTTTACAATATCCGCAAAAAGAATGAGATCTTTCTATTATGATTATTTGGACCTATAACTAAACCAATAGTAAATATGACCATATCAAATCTATATAATGGATCCTGCCATTAATCAAGAGACAATTAGAATAATCACTATACTTGTGAGAACATGCTGTCTTGATAATTATGATATTTTCTCCATGGTACTAAATAATATTAAAAAATATATATATTTGGAAACCACTGCCTTCCATGTGTTTCCAGGTGTGCATAACACTGAGAAAATATTACAGAGATCTCTGGTCTTCCAAGTGTAATTCTTTATCTGTCTTCCCAGAACCATAAAAATGATGTAGTTCATCAAAGTATATGAGTAAACAAAGGAGCTCTTCCATATCATTGGTAAACTATGTGTCAGAAATAATCTTTATTGATTAGAAACACTGGGATCACAGAGAAAGTCAGAGAAAGGTGTCATTTTAAAAGCATGTGTAAGTGTTGTAAACATCTCTGAAAAACACCAGTGCTTGATTCTCATCCTCACACCACATTCTTATTTTCATGTGAAGTCTCAGATAATTACCATAAGAGTTTAATAAAATATTTTAAAAACTGGTGTACTAGGTCAGATCAAAGGTGCCAATTACATCTGATCTCTTATGGGAATGAGAAATGAAGGCCTAAGCACAACTGAATAGTGACTGCACAGTGGTACTTCTCGCAAATAACCATTCCAGTTTTGAACAATTTGCAACATGGGCCTGCTGAGGCAGAGGTAGTATCTTTGTGCTTTACAACCTTTTCCACTTTCATTCACTCAGCTGTTCACCTCTTCAATTCTTGTAAATATTTTAGCGCTAATAACATTTGTCGTCACTGCCGCGGGCCGCCCGGCGGCCTGGCAGGAGACAAGGCGGTGTCCTGGTCGGCGGCTCAGGGCACACAGTCCTCGCGGCTGGTGGAAGCCCTTTGCCCCAAGCTCACAAAAGAGCAGGCTGCAGCTGGGATGTTGGCTAGCAACGGGACGGCAGCGAAGGAGGCAGAGGGACCTTGCGGGTGCTCACAATTCCAGCTTTATTAATGCAGCCAAAGGGAGAGCACCAAGAAAAAGGCGGGGGCAGAAACCAGACAAGCCTTTTTATGGTGCTCTAAAAGAGGGAGTAACTAAGGGAAACAGTCCAATAGGGAGATGATGGGGGTGACAGGTAACCAATAAGGANATACATTAACAGATGAACCAATAAAGACAAAGGAACGAAAAAAGGGTCCAGAAAGAGGGGAGGAGATGTGGCAGTGGCAACACCCAGAAGAGGATGGCCTTAGGTCTGATGACCATCCTCTGAGCTGGCCTCAGACCTGCCCTCGGGGTCAAAGTCAGGAGCAGGAAAATTGATCCATTTAATGACATCCAGCCCTGAGGTGGGCTGGGCCACCGCAACAAACATTCTTATGTTGAAGTTCCCTAGACTAGATATAGGTTGTGACAATATCATGGACATTTGCACCATTTGTTTTAAGGAGGTCACAGGCTGTTTTGTGCTGACAGACCTTAGACCTTGTCTTGGAAGACTAAGAAAATAACCAAACCTTATTGCCCTTCTCCATGGTTTCATAGATGCCCATTATACATTCTTAAAAAGTCCCTCCTTTTCTCTGAGCTGAAGAGTTCCCCTCAATTGAGCTGTTCATTATGCAGAGATATTCTGTGCATTTGATCTTCCTCAAAATGAGGAGGGGTGACAGAAAGAATCTGACTGTTCACAGCATTCAAGACACAGGGCATCTACATGTGTATTTACAAAATGATGCAATGCTTTGTGGTTTATCTTGTGTTCTCTTTCTGGTAATCCCTAACATTTGATCAGAACTCATTGCACTACTGAGCATTGAGCAGACTTTTCAGAGAACTAGGTCTTAAAGTCAAGATCTCCTAGAGCAGTAATGGTCTTCCCAGAGCTGAGACTCACATTGTATGTAACATTAGGACTTTTTACACCGTCAATTTTCTCTGAAGAGTGAGCAAGAGTGATAACATTATCACAAAATGTTCTTTCACATCACTTAGATTATTCCAATGGCTTCTGGAGAATAACCACATCTCTATTTCATTTGTATTCTAAGGCATAACTCATCTTCATAAATCTGCACCTGATATCCTTAATGCATTTTGGAACTGGCTTTGGTTTGTAGGGGTGGTGAGGTGGATAGCACTTTAATTTAGTATTCCAGTCAAGGGTAAAAAAGGCGAATACAGGAGGATGAGATTTGGGCCTTTCTCAGAGGACAGGAGAGTGTGGTAGCATGTGTAATGAGAGGACAGAGTGTCTTCTGAGTATTGACTCAGCTGCTATGATTAGTTGTGAAGCACTTATGAACAAGATCTGCTTTCAAGTAAAAAAACCTAGAGATGAACACACAGAAGAAAAGAACTATGGACAAATACAGTCTGTACATTGAATCTTAGCCTGAGGGGCTTTTTGCTAAAAATTGCTAAGTCCAAAGAAATTCTATGGCACTTGTGAATTATTTCCCTGCATTAGCCACTTTTAAGAAGATTAATACCTGTAGGAGAGCACCCAGATGGTAAATAAATTATATTGCTTCCTTGCCAACACTGTTGGTCAAAAATTCTAAATTTGGGGAAAATATGTAGCACATTTCATAGTCCTTATGTGCTTCACATACCTGGGGGTTGTGTATGTACTGTCATGCTAAGATACAGGTCAGAAAGCATTTGCCTGTGTTAAATGTATCATTTAACTTTACTCACCTGCACTCTGCCCACACCACTCAGGACTTTCCTGCTATTCTAGCAACAGCTGAACAGTTTCAAACCCCTATTATTTTCAGAAAAATGTCTCAGGTGAAAAATGCAAACATCCTCAAAAGATCTCTGAAATAATCGTAATAATGACAACAATCACAATGTAAGGTAAAATTTAAAGAATTATTCCTTGGTTCCTATTTTTCATTGGATGAGAAGAATTTCTGAAGAGTTAATTGCAAGCATTCAAAAGCCAAAATGTTGCTGCAATATATAGCGCAGAGTACACAACCCTGTTCAGGTTCATTCATTGCTCAAGAAGTGGGGAGGAATGTGCTGAGGATATGATTGTATTTCTCCTGGTCCTAGAATAATTATTGTAGCTGATAATAACTCTTTATTATAATTGCACTTGAGTAATTATCGAGGTCACAGACACATTGAGTGAGGCATTGTATGAACACAGGGAAGCTGCCCCTGTTTTAAACAGCTTACAATTAAATTAAACAAGACGTAGGAAAATGACAGGAAGGAATAAAATTCACAAACTGAATAGCATGATTGCAGCAAATATCAACCCATGACTGCTTTTCTTGGGGTGAATGGGAGGCTATTAAGCATGGGCACAGCACATGGAAAGAATGGAGCCACCAGAAAAGACAGGACCACTAGTGACCTGTCTTTTCTGAATGACAGGAAATAGAAATAAATTCAGGGAGGGGCAGAGACACACAAATGACAAGTGTAACAGGTTTGCTGTGGCTACGTCCACACACCTGAGACACGGTAAAGCTGCCCCTTATGAAAATGGCCTAAGAGGAGCTGCTCTCACACTTTCACATGAGCGGCTGTTCGGGCACGCCCAGCCTGGCACAGGCTCATTGCTTCACACTCAAAGGGCTCAGTCATGCCTTCCAGCAGATATAGAAAGGACAGGAAAATATGAGCAAGGGATCCATGGGAAGCATGTATTCCTGCCACCTGAACCTACCATATCCTGCCTTCACTAGAGTGTCCACCGCCAGGACCCATTCTCATACCCATCTCCTTTCTCAGAGTCCAGGCATGCCCCAAAGGTGCAGTGTCCTTGAGCACAGAAGAGTGCTCCATATTTTTTCAGTTGTGTCCATGGAAGGTCAGAAAGGTACCAAGCAACCGGAGGCACACTGTTCCAATAATGCTACTCCACCAAGGCTGTCCTTGAGAAAGTCAGCAAAAAGGGCCCAGCTGGCCCCATCTCCAGCATGCAGTGATGTTTATGGCATGGACAGAGACATTTTTAGTGCAAGCCAAATGCCAAGTTTGCATCTTGGCTGGGTTCCTGAAAGAAATTTTCCCAGACCAAACTTTTGACCTTGAGAAGCCAAGCCTACAACAAATCCATAAGATTGAATCTAATCCTTCCAGGGTCATGGGCTTTGCAGTGTCTGAGACGTACCAGCTTCACATGGCAGGATTTTGAATCTTGTGTACTGCAAGGATAGTCGTGCAACCTGAAAAGCTCCAGTGTTGTTCAGTTTTTATCTGTTTTGTGAATGTTCTTATGCAGACTGGCTCAGATACACAGATGCAGTCAGGCCAGCATCCAAGCAGGCACTAACACCACCCTGTAGGGCAGCTGGCAGTAGGTATGGCAGGTTCAAGTAATCACGCACCAGAAACATGGATTGGGCCCCAAGCAAGTGAACATTATCTACCTTCATAAACTAAGCAAATTTTAATTACCTGGCAACATCAGTCACGATGAGCAGCTGTTGGTGTTAGAGCAGGAACTTCAGTGGTACAAAGTGTGTACAAACTCTACACAAAATGGAGCAAGCTTAGTTTGGGAGGAGGCGGGCAGTGATGTAGAAGGACTGGCCTTTGCAGCAGCTTTCCACTTCTCACAACATGCGGCTGCAGCATGCTTCTGCTTCAATAGGGTGCACGCGCCTTTCCAAGAAACATTGTCCTGGGACCTGTTCGTGGAATATCGTCTTTTATACATCTTGATTAGCACACAGTCAAGTCTTAAGAAAAGTAAAACCATAGGCTGTGCTTAGATGTAGATATTTAAAATTATTTATTTTTCACTTAATTTGTAAATCAAAGCACAAGACTTCTGGCTTTTTTGCCCCATTAAATAAATAAACAATGTTTATTTTTTTCACACCAGACAAAAAATATTGTTCTGAAGTGTAAAAATAGTTTTTGCTCAAAAAAAGTTAAACACAAAATGTATATTATTTTGCCATATCCCTTAATAGAAGATTAATGCCATAAAATAATAACAGTAATAATAAGAGTATCATCTCAGTCTTCTGAGATGTCTTTCTATAGTTTAAAAAAAATCTATTCTTTTTCTCACTCAAGATGACCAATATGGTTTCTTTGTGGATTTGGGACTCTGTTTAGTTGGGGTTTTTTTTCATTGAGATGACTAGTTTTAAGTGGCACTGAGTTTAGCATTACATATTCAACAAGCATTTACTGGTTTTGTGAAAACTGCAATTCTCGGCATATTTTCTTCAATTAGATCAACCATAAACACATGTTATGTGGGTGTGCAGTTATTTGGTTCATTTGTAAACATAGGTAATAAAATGTCTGTATTTCAATACCTCTGTGTGCAGAGTATTCATGTTATTTCTTCCACTGGAGTTTGTTCATTAATCATGGTGACAGCTGATACATTTTCACTGGCATGAGATATACAATTGTTAAAAAATTTGTTAGAAATCTTAATATTGTCATTTATGATATCTGCAAAATGGAGAGAACCTTCATGGGAAAACTAATATGACAAATATTGATACCAGTGGTAGATGTCTTTTGTTTCACAACTAGTGACCTCTTTGAAAGGCACTAAGGTGTTAAACGTGAAGACCACAAACTTTTAAATGCATAATGCATGTGTACTCAAGAAATTCTTCACACATAAACTCAAAATTATTTAACCGACACTAGATATCCTAAAGGGTGGGAAGGAGCAAAATTTCTATTCTTAATAGGATAACATATGCATACAAATGTGTAATACTTAATTTAACCAAATACATCTTAGGAAAAAATAATTAGAATTAAAATATCAGCTGACATTTGAAGAAAGGGGTGAGGCTGTAAACTGTGATCCACCAACTCTGGACAGACTTCAGCCTTCCCAGGCTGCTTCCGTGCTAGAGTGACTATGCATTTGGGATCAGAATCAATTTCCTTGGACACTTATAACTAAATTCAAACTGTTAACAACTCTCCAGCTTACATTTTCTTTACTTTAAATGTATCGTGAGGTGTTGCTCTATGACGACTATCAGGGATACCTAGGAAATTTAGTACCAGCTCATACTGTACTTTCCATCTTCAAAAGTGTCACCAGGACGTTTCACCTGTTGGAGGAAAACCTGTTTTACTGCATCATGACCACAGGAGGAGAGAAAGTGTATGTGAAAGGAGCCAAGAACCCCATAATATGCATACTCAGAAAACTCAGAAATTATGAGAGTGTGAGCTTTAGTGATTTGACAAGTGAACTGTTTAATCGTTATTAATTTCCTTTAGTTGAGACAATAGAAAGTCCCTTTGTGAATAGATCCTTTTATTATTTTTGTTTTTTGCAAAGAAGATTCATGTCTGTAAAGAGAGCTTTGGCAAGAGACTAAGGAGACACACATTTCCTGTAAGTAAATCACATTATCTTACTGATGTTGCTAAAAGACTCAGAGTTTTGTCCTTGAATATATGTGCCACTGCTCTTTACTTTAATGGGAGGTATGTGCCATATTCCAGTGATCAACCTTGGCATTTGCAGAGAACTCCAGCTAGGAAACCAAATGCTTATTTCATAGATAGATATGCTGCCCTTGCTATTGTTGGAGAGATGTAGACACCAGCAGACCATACACACTCTTTCCATTTTGCTTATTTTAGAAGTATAACTGGTTTATGACATGCTTGAAGAAACCTCACCTCCTGTATTAAACTCTCTGAGCACCAGTTCTTACACCAAAAACTCTGTAAATATTCCATCATCTTTTTTTCTTTCAGGATAGACTGACTTTCAGAACACTCTTAAGATTCCTAGCACAAAATCCAGATGCACCATGTTCTTCAAACATGAAATTACAGGGAGAAGAGTCAAATGGAAGGCTTATAAAAGTCTCTGAAATTAGTTCTGGATTGATCTTGGGGGTTTTTTTGTGAAGGCCCAAGTTCTCACCCTAGGCTAATTTTTTTGTCATTAAAATTCTGGCTGCATTCATCGCTCTTTATTTCATATTGGTTTAAAACACCTAAAATCAATTTATTTTTTTTTTTGTTTTATCAAATTCCACAGTCCATCAAGTTAATATATTAATTTGTCATAGGATGTAGAATATGTATATTAAGGTGGGAAGAGACTGGAGAGTAGGTACAACCAATTCATTTTTGAAGGAGAAAGGCTTCATTCCCTGGAGATAGCATAGCAGGTATTTTGCAAGTGGAGGCATACTATTACTTAAATCCTCAAATACTTTTGTCTGTTGTCTTCAAAAGTAGAACATGCATTAGCCCATATTAATTCAACCTCACTGTGACCCACAGTGACATATCACTGTCCTTAATCTTTATAAATGGCTTTTGCACTCTGCACCATCAAAAAACTTTCTTTTTGCTGATCAATACAAAGTGTATTTGAAAAGAGCATTATCTGCCTTTGAAAAAGCCGTCTGCACAATCAATGGTCTTCAGAAGCAGATGCTGATCAAGCAAGCATAGGCAACATTGTAGAAAGCTAGTAAATATTGATCCCAATTCAGAAAAGGAAATTGCCTTGTAGTTGCAGTGTCTGACTTCATTTAGCTCATAAGTTTACTGAAGGTCTGATTGGCTGATCTGGTAAACACTACAGTGCATCATCCCTGAACTCTGTGCTTGTGCAAACAACGTGCTGGTTTTCCATGGTCACACTGTGAGATAAAACTACAATTAAAAACATTTTCAAAAATACTGATTTTTTTGTAGAAAAACATGACTAATACTAATTGTTCACATGATTTCACAGTGGATTGAAGCAAGCAATACAAAAGCTCTGACACTGGCATATTTTATGAATTTGTAATCCTTAACTAAAAAAACCCAAAACACAATATTCAAAATAATGTTTGATCATTTTTAGATATCACAGAATCACCTGAACTCAATTGGTTTGACAAAGACTCAATTAATTTCTTTGTTTCCTAGGATTTTATTGATAGAACCTGGCATTTATGAGAGCAGAAACAGCATTTCATGGTAGGCCTAGATCCACTAGTACCACTCCACCAGTGCAGACAGAAGGAAAGATGCAAGGGAACCTCAGCAGATGATCTAAAGGTCCATACAATGCATTACAATAAAACTTGAATTATTCCAGATTTATGATGTTGTTTATAACAGAAATCTTGTTTAGTGCTTCCAAATTGTGAGAGCCACATAATTAGCTGTCAGAAAAGTGCACTGATCGTCATTCTACAAAAGATATTTTAGCTCACAGCACGGTATAAATCACAGGAGGTGACGGTCATATCCTGAGTCACTGAAGTCAATAGGACTTAATTGATATTCAGCGGCCTATCTGAGCATTCCTTCAGATTATTGTAGGAAAGGTTGTCCCTCACAAACATAGGGCAAAAATACACTGATTGCAAGTCTAAGATTCAGAAGGAAATACACTAGTAGAGGTGCCACAAATATGTCATCAGCCTACTACTCTAGTCCACTTGCTTGCTCTGGAGTAAGAACCAACCCCATATTCTCAGCAGTCAGAGAATGGACCACTTATCTTTGAGCCAGACACAATGCTGGGCAATAAGTGACAGGACAATACCATGACACCGTAAGCATTTTGTGTCAAATAGCTATTCTCCATCATGGCTCCTTGCTGGAAGATTGGGATGGGATTTATGAAGTCTATGAACAACACAGATACACTTACTTGAAAATTTACTCAGAAGAATAAATGAGAAGATGAGAAAGGCAATGGCCATTCTTCCTGTCCAGCATAAGGCTGAGCGAATTCACTGGCCTTCACTGGCAAATCATCTTTATGAAAAGGCCCAAATGCACTTTTCACAGAACATGTGTCTTCTACTAAACAGGAAAAATAAATTCAAAATTTAAAGACTACCTCCTGTATCGCAGAAGTTTATGACAAAATATGTTACTCTTTTTTATTTTTTAACAGATTTACAGATGTTAGTTACTAAAAAACTGCAAAGTACTTTCATCTGTACTCTCAAAGATATGTGACTACATGGATAAAACAAACTTTTAGACTTTAATTACTTTTAAGAACTTAAGATCTTAAATCTGAACTAAAATTCAAGACATACTTTGACCCCAGAGTTTTGACCTATCTCAGTTGAAAGGAATAATACATCATCATCATATTAATATTAATAATAATAATAAAAATCCATACTCTTTAAACCTAGCTCTTGAACAACTTAGAGCCAAATTTCCTAGACTGAGAGCCTAATTTTCCACACAAATACAGTAATTAGATATGAAACTGCTCATGTACCATAATGTTGTCATAGTGTGGTATTTGGTCTATATTAGGACGTAAATCAGGGAGCAATTGTGTGGTTTTACAGCTACTATATATTTGGAGGGTGGGAAGAGTAGTTTGGGCTGTCCAGATCATCGCTGAACAATGCATCTGAAATAGGGTTGTTTCTAGTATATATGTGGAGGACAGACTATGACAGGATAATATTTTTCACTGTCAGTTTGTGGGCTGTTAAGAAAGTGTTTGGTTTGGGTTGACAAGCCATATGTGATAAATGGTGCATAGTTTTGTAGGACAGTATTTTCTCAGCAAGAGGTGAAGGCTTGTCTTATTTTAGAAATGAAGTGGAATTTTTTTTTTTTTTTTTTTTTTTTTTTCAGAATGGTGGTCTGACGCCAAGGACTATGGGAGGAGTTGTAAAAATCCACATACATGTATCCACCATAATGATGTCAACCACTTTGTAGCATTATTAGCATTATTTTGCAATAATACTCAGAACCCTCTTTGGAATGAAGACCACATTGTGATCTACATTTGTTCCTGCTCAGTGCAAACACATAATGAAATTGAGTTCTTTGCTTACTGGAAAAGGTTATTGTTGCATCTTTGCTGCTGACTCAATATATTACAAATATGTTACCAGAGAAAGTCCCATATAACTGCAGTTGCCAACTACACAGTAACATACATGGCTTAATTTATGTCTCCTCTGGCACTGGTACTCATGACTTACACAATACATGTGAAGGAGGCCCATCAGAGGGCTCTTGAACTATTTTAGAATACTAATCAGTCCCTACACACTACAGCTTTTATGCTGTTTACAGTAAGCTACAAAGGCAGAAGCAAGCTGCAAGTGCAAGCCTCAGCCAGGGCAGCAGTCCTTAGTCCTGTACCATTACCAGCACCCACGAAATGCAAATCTAAGGTAATTACATCCTTGCTAATCATCAAGTATATGACAACACAAATCCCTAAAATAATAGCTGTTCGTGAAAAATAATTCCTATTGCATGGAAACTACTGCTTCCGTGCAACACCCCCTCTTCCTAAGCAGCACCATTCAAAAACCCCTCAGTGAGCTCAGCACACTCAGAAGAGCTTGCACCGTGCAGGTCAGAGAGTGCCTCCACCACATCCCAGCCTGACTGTGACTGGGTGGAGGCACAGGGCCAGGATGTTAACTTCTCAGTCCTCAGAAACTGAAAAGAACAAGTAACAGCAAAGGACTCTGCAATATAAGAACAACTGAGAAGGAGACTGCATCAAATCCATGTATTGGGGTGGTGCTTAAAAGATCAGTCACCAACAACATAACTCGAATAAAGAGCAGCATGATAGCACAATGAAAAACTGCCAAAAAAAAAAAAAAAAAGGGAAAAGCAAAAAAAAAAAGCTAGGTAATTTTGTTATGCAATGTAATATGCCCATTTTAAGGATAACATCATGACTGCAAGCTCCTAATTAAGAGTTTTATTTCTTTGGCCCTGGACAAAGTAAAAAAGTGAAGTTTAGCACAGTAACTTTTTGCTTTAAACTGAGCAATGAAAGTTTGATCCCCTGACATAAACGACAAAATTCTCTAGGCTTTCACAGCTTGGTGGAAACGGCCAAATCTGCATTCAACTTGTTTTTCACATTTCCATCATTGTGCAGAATGAAGCCTTGCGGAGCCCAAGGGACATGTGTTTAGCTGCCATTCAGCAGCGCTTGTAGCATTTTAACTTCAAGCCTCTGGGAAAAAGCCGCATACCTATTACTATGGCTTTGGAGTTTAAGTTGTTAGTTGATGTGTCCTGTTTATCAAATCCAAAAAGCAGTTTGTGCCTGAAAAATAGACCAGGGCCCTGCAAGAAGAGAAGTGGTTTGGCTGGTTGTTTTTTAAATAAAAGCCTAAAGAAGTGGCAGTCAAAAGTAAGTAATCAAGTATTTGTCCCTCTTGTCTGCCTCTGAGTTATTTTACACTTAAATTGACTCATTGCTGACATAATAAGTTTGGCAAGGTACAGTGCTCACCTATCTGACCTTCTGTATGAAATATGCTTACGAGTGAAAAGGAGACGGGCTGACCCATTCTTCTTTCAGTGGGGTTTTTATTTCCATGTTTGGTCAATGCAAAATAAAAAACCAAACCAAGGCTAGAACCCCTTTCCACACTCTCATACAAAGCTCATTATACATAATCAAACAGGATCAGCATTTTGCAAGTAGAAAGTCCATTTTACTTTTCTCTACAGCTATTAACAAGGAAATACATGAAAAACATAAAACTGTATTTAGTTTTATATATTTTTGCAGACAAGTGTGTTTCTGTAGTCTTGGATGTGTGTGTTGTTGATTTTCATTATATATAATCTGCCATCCATTTACTGTATATTTTGTAGAAGAAATAACAGATGACTTACAATGCAAAGACAGTCAATATACTTTTTAAATCTAAAGAACAGCCTTCATAACCAAAAGGATTAACGTTTTTCAGTTTGTTTTAAAACACTCCTTCTTAAAAAGAAGTCTGTTGTTATGAATGAGTTTATGTTGGCCAGCTAGACTATTATCTGGGGAAAAAATGTTTCCTTGTGAACATGAGACAACTTGCAACTTTTGTTACACTATTTCAAATAATGGAAAGTAATAGTAAAATTGCTGCAATAAAAGAAAAGAAAATCTCGATAGGCAAGTCTGTTATGCAATATGTATTCCCCGTGCTGTTCCCTCACTGGTGCCAAAAGCATGTCACTCAGGTAATTTGTTTTAGACCCTTAACAAGACTTAGAAGCAATTATTATGAAACACTGACACAACAGATCTCACCAACAATTGAAGTTTGACAGCTTGTGAGAAAAGTCTTGTGTTTATGTCATTGGAGAGGTGATCCTTGTATGACCTCCTTTTTCACTGCTGTGAATGATAAACTGTCGCTTTCCAGTGGTTCACTATAGCTGAAGGCCCAGTGTACTGTACTTGTAAAGGAAATTTTCAGTTGGTTCTCTGAATCAAATAAAGCTGAAAACTCCTTTGGTCCCTTTGACTGATCAAGTTTAGGCTCTATGATATGCTCTAACTGTGTAAGGAGCTAAAAACCTAAATATATCCACACCGTGCATCTTTAAAGGACTGTAGAACGAACATCAATAGAGATATATGTGCGGGGCTAACACACATACACTTACTGATTGAAAATAGCTTCACATTTGCTTTTCTAAGGAAACTGAAACAACTTACATGTGAGAGAGGGAGATAAAGGACATAATATCTATTGCAATATATTTATTTGCCTTGTTTCAGAGTAGAGGTTGGAGGAATTATTTAATGGTTTATGTTCACTCCAGCATCTGCAAGCACCCAAATCAAGTACTCTTAATCCATATTTCAGAGGCAAGTGGAAGATGATGTGGTAAACAGGTCTACACATTCATGCTGCAAGTATTCCTCAAAACTCACCTGAATCAGTTGGAATTGCTGAGGAGCAGTGGAATAGAAATAATCTTCAGGCAGTGAGTTTAGAGCTCCCTACACTCCTGCACTTAGTTTGAACAGCACTAGACAAAACCCTTATTCCTTTCTTTGCTATTAGGTAGCTTTCTCATTGAAGACAAATTTAAAAAAAAAATAGAACAACAAAAACCCACCAAACTCACAAATTAACATCACACCCTCCAAAACAAACAACCAACCCACCAACTTTCTGACAATTTTATATATTTGTGTGCTCACATTTTGGTTTCTTGGTGTGGGCCATAGGAAAGCTGTATGCACAGCTTCCACAGTGTACAGCTCGGCTCCATGTTATACGTCGTGCTGCACCCAATGCGAACCTCTTCTACCTAATATTGTCACACATTAACCAAACTGCAAGTCTTCCTGAAAGAATGCTTCATCTTAAAATTTTGATCACTCTGTGTCTTAAGCATATGAAAGTAAGAAGAGTGCACATCTTTGTTTAATGATTCTGGAAAGATTAAGATTTGATACACATATGTTCTAGGTCACAAAATGATTTAAAGGACTTCAGATTAAAATATCTTTCCTCTCATTTGTGTATTCTGAGTCTTTATTTGCATTGTTTGCACAATAGCAGAAAAACTTGAGAATAAAAACTGTTCCATTTCAAGTAGTATATTATGCAGCTGATAATTTATCATGGGTGTTACTTAACTGGTACTTTCACAACATCAATCTAACCCATGTTCAGCAGCTTTAATAATGGTTTCTAATCACAAACAAAAGGATTTTTGTTTCCATCCAGTTTTTTCTTCCCTATTAATGAAAGGAGAACATGGCAAGAATTTCTTTTTTTCTTTCTATTTTAAGAACGGAGCAGAAGTGTAGTCATCATGAAGACTAGATGACATGTTTCTGAATCTTAGATGCTCAAAGAGGAATTTGGTCTCTTGTGCCCACATGCCCTTTTAGCAAACAATGACACTCATATTTAACTTTAACTACTAGCACAGGAAATCAAAATATGACCAGGCCCAGGGATACCAGGACACCAGTTATAACATGATAAAACTTTTTTATAACCCAATGTTTAAACCCTATTTATGTTTCCTTTTGTTTAGGACTGCAGATCAGAACACAGTTTAATTGCAATCCACAGAGAAACCAGCTGTGATCATATCTAGGACCTTTCAGTAGTACAATATAAGCATAAATTAATAAATAATTATAATGAATGGCAATATTTTTGTTCTAAGTAAATAATTATAAAGAATTGCCATATTTTTGTTCTAAATATTAGCTGAAGCTAGTTGCAGAGGGCAGAACCTTAACCTGGACATACATAATGAGGCTAGATTAATCTATTAATTGTGTAAAAGTCACAGGTGGCAAGTAACGTTAGGAATCCTGTGATTCTAGAACACATTGACTGCATTTCACCACATCCTTAAAATGTGCTTAATCTAACATGAGTTAGATTACATCCCAGCTGAGAGGAAACCCACCAAATACATCACCCTCTCTGTCAGACCTTAGAAGATCTTGGCCTGCAGGACAGTCAGATAGAGTCTGGACTCTTGGACATGGGGTGGAGCAGGGAAGTAAGTGAAGGACTTCACATATGTTCCAGAAATCCGTTGGTATCCTCTGATCTTGCTGTGACACTTCGACATTCAGTCATGGTTTTAAATCAAAGCGTAATTCCATGATCCTTATCTCTTGGAGCAATATGGTTACAGTGCGTTTAATGCAATCACTCTTGTTCACCCTGGAAAACTAAACACACATGCTGACTATACACCCCACACTACAACACAAGTCTGACTATGCTTCGGGCCATCTGCTAACCAGAGACGCCTGAACTTTTGGAATTACCTTCTGTTTCTCCTTTTGTTTATATTTACATGTATGCAAAGCCCTGCTAATTGTGTCAGAGAAGAAAGGGTAAAAGCAACAGCAAACTCAGCTTGAATAACAGTTATCTAATAATCTGAGAAGTAATAGTGTGTGCCTTCTGCATCAGGAAGTTTCCAAGTCTTTGACTTTCCAAGAGTTGACAGAATAGCAAATTGGTGCAAACTATTGTAATTTTCACAAAAACACATATAGTACTTTAGTGACAGCCTGGCACACTTCAGTGGCATGTTGAAATAATAAAACCAGTGTCAGGAACATGAACACCTTTGCCTTGAGATTATTTTTGACTTTTAAGATCCTAATGCAGTTTTACCAGTGAATTCCTTGTTGGGAATGTAGCCTTCTGCTAACCTGAGCTCTTGACTCTCTTATTACTACAGTTTAACATCTCAAAGGTCTGTTACAGAGATTCTCCTTCGGTCTCTCAAAAAAAGCTTCAAACGTAGCTGTTGGGATATCCTCAACAATACTGGCATACAGGTCCATAGCTATGTTGCTAAATGGGACTGAACACGATTCTTTAGGTGCATGTAACTAAAATGTTAAAATCTACAAATCCATACAGGCATGATCCCTCCACATTTCTGCTTACACTCCTCGATGAACCTTTGACCAGTGCCCCTCCATACATCTGCTCCTCTCCTCCCATTATTATTTATCTTTATTTTATTTATTGCCATTGAAACTGGCAATCTCAAGGATATGAGGTGTTTAATGTCTTGCTCATTACTGCAAAACAAATGCAGGTTTGTGTGAATCACCGTCATTAGCAGAAACGAGAGCACTCCTAATTGCAAACAATTACTCAACAAGTGTTGCTCTTCCCCAAGAAACCTATTAAATGCTCACAGTGGAGCACCTGGCAGCCTTCTGAGACTTCAGTTTCCTATGCAAATAGAGGCTGCCATAGAATTTGGTGACTTTTATTCAGTTGTTTTAGATAGGTGGGTAGGACTCATTTAAATGTGTCTAGAAAGAATGCTCACAAATGGCACAACTTGTCAGACTTACCTGCATTCTTATCCCGCTTATTCCAAGTGGTTTTATGTTTAGTTGGTTGGAGGTGTGTGTGTGTGTGTTTTGCTTTTTTTTAATTTTTGGGTTGGTCATTTGGTGGTTTTGGGGTTGGTTGTGTTTTTAACAACAAAACAAACAAAAACACCCTAGCAATCTATCTTCTGGTTCTAAAGATCTCTCTCCAGAAGTGATAATATTGGCACGTCCTAGTCGCGATGCCCTGCGGACAAACAAAGCATCTTGGTCTTCCAGGGGCATTAGCAATCACATCTTTTATCAATAATTGAACCCTGAAACAGCTTAGGTTTCTGTGCAATTTGCGATTGCCTCCTTGATCCTAGGTATTTCACATCTGGAAAATTGCATCATAGTATCACACCTAAAAACCAAAAAGTTGTGTTTTCTATTTTTGTAACCCCCTAAGGATACAAGTCATAAGAGCAGGCTTTCACCCTCAAGGTTACAGCAACAGTTGTATTCTTCTTGTGCAGCACCTAAACCAGGTGATGGACACAGCAAAGCTTCTGCCATTCAGGAGTTAATGTAGCTGGTGTGTGTGTATGTGTGTGTGCATGCACTAATTATAGATCACAGCATGCACTAGGATGCTAAGGAAGTTCAAAGAGAATATTAGATCCCTGACTCCAGCAGATGCACAGCTCTGGGGTATAAGAAAAAATGTGTGAGCAAATCACACAAGCTTCCTGAGCAGCTAGAAACAAACCTGGAACCCTGCAGGCTATTGTTGGATTTGTAAAATTGACAATAGCCTCTGCAACTTGTAATTTAGTCTTGTTTTTCATTATTATTAAGATTATTGTTTCAGTTTACTGAGCTCATGAAAATGTAAGTTGAAAAGAATGCAGGGATTCTCTGCCAGTATTTATGCTATAAAATATTAACCTGTTGATGCCTTGCATTAAAATGGATTCATTTTTAGAGCAAGCATAATAGTTCTATCATCTTTATGAAAGCATTACACCCTATTCTGAAGTGCCTTGAAACTGCTCCTTGAGTTCTACATTTCTAAACTCAGTTTATACAATATTTAGAATACATTTAACACACACAACCCTTGCTGTTTGAAGACAACCAGATCAGGCCATAGAGCTGGTGGCTGCGATGTTGCCTTACAGCTTTTTGGGCAGGGCAGGACAGTTAAGTTTAGAAATACTCAGTGAAGAGTTCTTTTACTCCTCTAATGTAAACCATAGATTTTAAGGCCAAAATAATTCATTTTGCTGTACCATCCAGTTAATGTTAAGGAATTTCACACAGTAATGGGATAGAGAGATTCATTCCCCAGTAGGGCATCCATTATCGGGCAAAACTGACCTCCTGACTAATGACAAGCCTGTCTTTCATCTTGTTTTCACTGTGGGCAGCACAGTAGCTTGGAGAAACACATCTTCCAGAAAGAGATCCAGTCCTGAACTGAAGACGCCATGAGAAGGAAAAGCCACCACTTTACTTCAATGATCTGTTTCAAGGGCTTCTCAGACCTACTGTGAAATTGTGCACTTGATTTCTCAGATGACTTTGCCTTGCCTCAGCCTCCAGCCATTGGTTCTAATTATGCCTCTCTCTACTAGATTAAAGAGCCTTTAGTATCCTACACTATCTCTCCTGACATTACTTTTACAGTGAGATCAAACCACCTCTGACATTCTTAATACAATAAGCAGAATGATCTTTAATGTTCTTGTAGTAAAATGTCTCCTCCTGGGCCTCAAATAATCGCCATGGGTTTTCCCTCCAATCCTGGGCACCCTTTAAGATGTGGATATTAGAACTGATTGCATGGATATACCTATATGTTTGCTCACTACTTCCCTGTTAAAATATTCAAGGAGCATATTCTTGGGGTTTTGCCATTCAAACACTCCACTGTCTGGATCAGTTGCTTCTCAGGATGCAACTCCCCATACTGCAGCTATACACTGTGCTCCTTGACATGTGATTCTGTTTGTCACCACCTCCCACCACCCCAGATGCCTCTTTTTCACTCATGCATCCAGACTTGATTACCTAGACCCAGCACTGGCAAACTCTCTGTTAACCTCCACCAGATTTTTTCAGATGCAGTTCTGTATGTACTTCCAGATCAAAGCCTTGAGGATAGACCTGGAATCTTTTGTAGATACAGCTCACTCAACAACAATCTCCCACTGACACTTTTGGACTTTTGAAAACTGTGTAAGTTACATCCATGTTACACAGACACCAGGGAGGAGCACTGCCAAAATATGACACGTCCGTATAGTACGGCACAGCACCAAGCAAAACCTCTGTTACTGTAGATGTCCTTTTGCGGCCCCTAGTCATCACTACCATGTGCAATACTCTCCTGAGTAGCACACATAACACTCCTTGTTTTCCCATGTAGCACTTCATTGAAGCTACTTCTCACAAGGGTGTAGCTGCCTATTCTCACAGAATCACAGAACCTTTAGGATTTGAAAGGACTTCTGGAGATCATCTAGTTTAACACCACTTCTCAAAGCTACATCAGCTAAAACAGGATACTGACCAGTTTCCTTTTTTAGTATCTCCAAGGATGGGGACTGCCAAGACCTCTCTGGGCAGTCTGGTAGAGTGAATAATCACCATTATAGGGACTTCTTTTTCTTATTACATTTAAGTAGAATTTTCTGGTTTTCAGTTTGTGCCTGTCACCTCTCAACTTTTAGTGGATACCACTGAGAAGAGCCTGACTGCATTTTCTTTGCTCCTTTCTATCACACATTAGTAAGATTTGCTCCTGAACCTTCCCTTCTCTAGCCTAAGTGATCCCATTTCTCTCAGCCCCTCATATGTCAGAGGCTACAATCTCTTCAACATCTTTGCAACCCTTCATTGGCCTTGCTCCTGCATGTCCAAGTCTCCCTTTCACTGGACATCCTAGACCTGGATGCACGACTCCAGATGTACTCTCAGCATGGCTGAGGAGAAGAATCACCACCTTAACCTCCTGGTGAAGCTCTAATGCAGGACGGCTACTGCTGGCTGCCTTTGCCACAAGGGCAAATTTCTGGCTCACATTCCACTCGGTGTCCACCAGGAGCCCTGTGGCCTCTTCTGCAAAGCTGCTTTCCAGTCAGTCAGACCCCAGCCTGTTCATGGGGGTGCCTGGAGTTTCATTCCTCCCCAGGGGTAGGGCTTGGCATTTATTTTCTTTCATTCATGTCTGGAGATTCCCACTGGCCCACTTCAGCAACCTCTCAAGATCCCACTTAATGGCAGTGCAGCCACCTGGTGTATCACTTCTCATGTGCAAATCTGCTGAGGGTGCACTCCATCCCGTCATCCTGGTTATTAGTGACTATGTTGAACATTACTGGCCTTATTACCAACCTCTGCATTAAAGAACTAGTGATGAGACTCCAGCCGGCCTTCATGTATGTGACCCCAACCCATCCACCTTTTATCTACTGTCCTTTTATCTCACTATTATGTTGTCAATGATGAAGTCAGAGATGGCAACCCAGAAAGCCTCACAGCCACTGCTGTCTGCCAAGTCAGTCATCTAATTACAGAAGTCTATCGCACTCATCAAGCATGATTTCCTCTTCTTAAAGCCAGGCTGATTACTCCCAATCACATCTTGTCCTCCTTATGTCCAGAAATACTTTCCAGAATTATTTCTGCATCATGCTGCACACAATCAGCAAGGCCGATTGGTCTGTAGGTCTCTAGAACTGCCTTCTTGCCATTCCTGAAGATAAGGATGACATTTGCTTTCTTTCAGTTGTCAGGAAACTCCCCAAAGGCCTACAGCCTTTCAAAGATAATCAAGAGCAGCCTCATGATGACATCAGACAGCTCCCTCAGCATTTGTGGATGCATCCTATTGGGTCCCACAGGTTTGTTTATTTCCAGTTTATTTAGCGTACTTAAGTTGATCCTTCACGAAGAGTAATGTTTTCTTTGTCCAGACTCCCCGGTGTCCTCAGGGACCTGGGATTTCTGAAGCCTAATTTTATCAGTAAAGGAGTGAGGCAAGAATGGTATTCAGTAGCTCAATCTTCTCCATGCCCTTGATCACAAAGATCACTGGAAGAAACAGCTACAACCTTCATAAGGGCAAGAAGCTTGCTGTGTCTTTTTCCTTCCTGATTCACCAAGCAGCCAAATATAGGGCTTGACTTTAGTAAACCAGACTGCATAACATGCTAGAAATATGGCAAAATAGAGAAAAGTATGTGTAATTTAAAATTACAAGTATTATTTTAATTCTTCTTATAGTCTGGAATGTTTTTAAAATGTAAAGAAAATGAAAATGGGGACTAGCAGAAAAAAATAGATCAGAATTAGATAAACAAATTACAGTATTTGGGATACAGTGCTCTGCATTAGAAACCATCCCTAAGTTGTGATATGATCAGCAGAGTAGCAGCATGGTTATGCTAACATAAACATTTTTTAAATTAAATATACTATAGTATAAATATAAAATAGTGTTTTGTATTTCCTTTCTTGAACTATTAACACAAGCAGACCCTCACAGGAAAGCATGATGGATTTAAGTCTTAGAAATTAAAGCAATTTTGAGTAACCCATACTGAAAATGCTGAAATCACAAAAGGAGCATCAGAACCACCATATTGATCAGCCAGTTGGTAATAAATATTTTCTCCAACTAAGAGCAGTAGTGGACACTTGGCCCAAGTTAAGAAAGGCTGGACAGTTAATTTGTAATATGAATGGACTAATGTTTCTTGAGTGCATTCACCCTTTTTCATATTCTCTGGTTAGAGAATCTATAACATGCTTTTTTGTGTATGTAGTTTAAATCTGCTTTCTGATAACTTCTTTGGGTGCCCTGAAAACATCGTACTGAAATGCTGAAAGCTGCTTCCTATCCAACCCTCTCCCATTACTCACAATTTTATCAAAACTTACCATAATCCATTTTAGCTACCACCGCTTGAATCTGAAAGGAATAGTGTCTACTAGAGGTAAGTTGCTCCATTCCTCTGAAAAAGGTTCCCTTTCTCTGCTACAGAAACCAAAAATATGGCAAAACTCAAAGGGAAGACGTTCTCATGGACAAGATGCACACCCTGATTTCTATTACTTAATCTAAGCAGAATGAAACAAAACATAACATTTTCAGCACAGGTTCAGGTGTATTCAACTTTTTCAATTTTGTCTTCTGTCTTTCTGTCTTGATTTATTAATTTTTCAAGTAAGTGAGTCCATTTGACTGTGTTCCCTAATATCCTGGCACGCACATACAATTGCTGGGAGAAGGGCATTGTTTTTTTAAGTCCACCTAAAAGTGTAATGCCTGGCTCTAATTCACTATTCTGCCATGAAGGCCATGGGGAGGATTACATTTCTTTCTTCCCTATTCCCTCTTTCCTAGCTAATGTCTGCTGCTGTCACACACTGCTGATAGCAGCAGAGCGAGATGGGTAAACCAGATCAAAGAGAAATGTCAGCTCCAATTTTTGTCCATAGGATTGTAAAGTAACAAGGAGTTAAACAGAGTCATGCCATTTTTCAGCATTTACATTTCATAGCTGGTACCTTTTTGCCATACATCTCACATTAAACAGCTTCCTAGTAAGTAAAAACCAAATTTCTTACCCTCCATAGTGTCATTGAGTTCAAAAAGGTCTGAAAAAAGGTAGCACAAGGCTGAATTTGGCTCTGTGCTTCAGAACTGACAACCTGGCGTAGCAGCCTGCAGCAGCAGCACATATAGGAAGAATTTCTTTCCCTCTGTGGATTGCTCTTGCAATCCTTGACTCAGCCTTTGCACAGATTTTCTCTGGAAATCAAACGGGAATTTACCGTATGGAACCAATGCAGAATATGCAGCTGTGATTTTCAGGTTAGATAACTGAATATAATCAAAGAAGGGAGTTTTGCCTTTCCCTAAAGCCAAATCTGCATTCAGCAATGGAAAGGATGTCCTAGTTGCAAAACACACTGTAAAAAACAGAACCTATCATCACAGCATTAAAAATGTTACTTGATATTCACACACTGAATAACTTCAAAAGGAACAGTGAGGAAATAAAAACAACCTCAGCACCTACAGTATTTAATGGTAGTGGTACTCAATCTATGGAATTCATTCTTCAGAGGCTTATATAGAGCTTTTATCATGGGTCTGAGTGAGAAATCGTATGACATGCTGGCTCAGTTCTGTTTCTTTTCAGCTATTCTGCAAACTTGTTGGATGATATCTTTCACCATTTCCTTCCATTTACGTATGTAAAGTTTCTTTTTTCCTCCTTGTAAAAACACACAACCTACACAATCAATTACTTTGCCCTAAGACACAAATTGCAGAGTGCCTTCAGGATTTCCTTAACTGTTTTTGATGAATGCATTCATTCATAATTTTTAATAAAATGGTCACATGCGTTTTTGTATTTTTGACTTGTGTGCCTCTTGTGATTTTAAATGGCTCTTCGATTGTTAAAGGTCGAGTGCCATTGCTCTAAGGGGCATATTTTCATTGCGGCGCATGAAGAGTTATGCACGTCAATCTTTAATCAAGATGAAAAGTCCTCCTTAATGCTTTCTGCTCACAAGCTCAATGCACAGCAAAAGAAAACTTACAACAGAAGTTACAAGTTTCAAAAAAAAAAAATCTATGTTGGTATGTTTTCATCTAGTAAATCATTAATAACTTCATGATTCATTCTGAATTATTCTCTGAAACCAATGTCATTAACATGAGTAGTTCCTAGAGAAAAGCCTGTGTCACCTTGTCAAAAAATAGTTTTATCATGAGGCAACTGCTTTTAATAAATAAGATTAGAATGTACTTTATGGCAGCTTCTGAGGAAAAATTACAAATGAAATTATGCACATGGGGATCAACTCTAACTTCCAGGAAAAAAAACCATAACTACAGATAAAATTCTGGGATGTAATAAAAACCATGCATTTGAAAGCAGCATTTCTCCCACGTAAAACCAATAAAGAAATAGACTCTTGATCCAACTGAGACTGTGGCTATAAATGCTAATGTACAGAACATCCCATGGAACTGTCACAGGTAACATGTGCATGAAAAAGCCCTAATTCATACTGCAGCAGTCCTGTTGATTCAAACAGACAGACCCAAGAACTCCATTCTTCTTTTCATGCCTTGCCTTATCCTCATGTCTACAAATGGCTCAAATTTCTTATTTACCTAGGAAAGGAAAAAAAAATCTGTAATGGATCTGCAATCAAGAAGAAGAAAAAAATAAATTCCAGTGGTTTTGCTTAGTTTTGAAAAGCCAGAGAAAGAGAGTACATAGAAATTTTTTTTTTTTACTGATTTGATATCTGTTTTTTATACAAATGACCACAGAAAACACATTTAAAATTTGTTTCCTGGTGTATGAAAATATGCTAGATTAAAATGGATGGGGCTTTTTGAAAGTATTTATAAGAAGAGAATACAGGAAGTTTTTGAAAAAGAAAAATATGAAAAAATGTGTTGAAGTACAGGGCGAAATTTATTTGGACTCTTCACCTAGGTTTTGGTCAGATCAGGTTTGTGAAATTCCATTTTCTGTGAGAAAGATAACAACATTTAATGCAAAACTTTCTGAAGCCTCTTTTAATGTTAAAGTAAGATTCCCCCTTGTTCTGATAGCAAAAACTGGGTTATTTTTTTGACTTAATTTTTCAACAGGAATATTGGAAAAACTGAAGGCAGTACAGATTTGCAGAGATGAATCTTCCAGCTTTGCTTACCTATTGAAAACTAATTTCTGGCAGCTCTTCTGGATTCATAATTTTGTTCTGGAATAAAGTTACTAATAACAGTGAGGAGCAATTGACTGGGTTTTTCTTAGGTCTTTTTGGTTGTTTTTTTTTTAAGTGGAGTGGATTGATACACATTATGAAATTCACTTGCTTCAGAGAAAGAATTACACTTTAGACCATAGCAAATATTAAAGTTAGCACAGTGCAAACAATATTTTTTAGACTGAAAATATTTAATTGCTATAATATGCCATAATTAGATTTTCAGTTTTGTTAAATACATTTAATTGGGGACGTCTTCCTTATATAATATTTTTTAACCTTCTTCCTAAATATTTGATATTGTATCATGCAATACAAGTATTGAATTAATTTTCTCCCCTGATGCTTTTGCACTTCTGTGGGAACAAAATGATTTTTTCAAGTGCCTCACACAGCTTCCGTTGGCTTTAGTTCCCTTTAAACGTTGCCAACTCAGGCTGCACAGATTTGGATCTTCCCTTTTGTACCTGTTATTTTCAGGCTTAACCCTAATTTCAGTGTTACAAAATTCAGAGCTATAAATAATCAGTTCATACTTTTAACTGCAGAGTAGCTCTGTTAATCCTTTGAGAGCCATATCTTTACATGCCCAAACACTTCTTCAATACTTTATTTCCTGTTGTCAAGCTGTGATACCCAACACACAAAACATGCATGCAAGAACAAGCAATAAATATCAGTTTGCTAAAACTCTCCCCCTCTCCCTCTGGTGAGAAATGCATGTGTCCCGACTGGATGCACATGTGTTTTCCCATGTGAGAATCCCCTCTCTAACAACAAACAATCCATGTTTGTCACTGCCATTGAACTGACTAATCCAGGCAGTATAGAAGGCGACTTATATATCACAAAACAATGGGACTAATTTGAGTGACAATCACTTAAGCGGAGCGGGCTCCCCAGCGGCATAAGGAAGCGCGGGGTTCCAAAGTGAAACGTACCGCTGCTTAAAAACACGGGAATAGCAATGGTAATACACAAGGGGGAAAAGAAAAGGAAAA